>ARYC01012302.1:0-15266 GCA_000711775.1 Oxytricha trifallax | reverse complement strand
TTATAGAACGAGGGTGAATAACATAAGTCTCGATGCCATTATTTTCGCTTATTCCACCAAGTATTGCATGAGTTTACACCTTAACCTTTTAATCATATACTTCAATGTTGCTGAACCTCTTATACCAAGACCTTGATATGAAGGTATTAAATGTGAATACTGCCTCATCAGCGTGTATGAACTTTATACTATGCTCTTAAGCCCTTTGCATTTAATCAAATATATAATTTAAATTTGTGTTATAAAATGGAACATTAAAGTCAATCACTCTCTTAATGCGATTGACTGTCTTGTAAGATATTCCGTTCTTTTTATATATGTTAGCTATCGATTAAGCAGATATGTGAAGCTCAGGAAATTGGCGATGAAACATCAGAGCCCTCTAGGCTAGAGAGAAATGAGCCCAGTATTTAAGAGTCTTATCATTAATAAGGTAGTCAATATGATGCTGCTAAAATTTTAAGGGTCTCTTAGGCTTAGAATTAAGATGCTATCTCTTTAAATTCAATGCTAATAGACAGTGAGACCTCACAGTTACTGGAGATTTATAGAGTAGCCTTGCTATAGACGTATAATTCAGAACAGGCTTGAGTTATTCACTATATTCATCACATCCATATCGCAACTTAAACAATAAATCTATATACTCCCTGTCATAAACTGACCCCAAACTCGCATATACTCACTTAAAATACTAATATTTAAACATTAAACCCTTACATAAACCCTATTAAAACCTTAATAAAGTATTCACTAATAGTCTACTTTTATCAATCAAAAACTCAATCAAACTACTGAAAGGGTTTTGGGGTTTTGATCATTTGATAAATTTTTTTATATAGGATCGAGCGTAATGTAAATACTAGCCAAAATAGTAAGATGATGTGGCCACAATAGAACAGATAACCCCGAAACTACAAATGGCAATCTTACCAATCTTCTTGGTTTTAGAAATGTTTTTGTTAAATATCTCTTACTTTTATAGCTCCATTTAATATATATTTCTTCATAAAAGACTTTTCCATTTTCTTTTGCCAAATTAAAATGTTTATTTTTACTTATTTATTAAGCTTTCAGTATTGGACTTAATAAAATCATTTTTTTAATTATTATTCTAGCTTTTATATATTTATTTATTTTATTTTGAATATCGTATAGTCGATGATATTTTTTTTTCTTAAAGTCCAAGCTTTAAGCAAACATTATTTTTTGCTTATTCTTAACACATTATTGAAAATCTCACATTCCAAACAATGAGCAGACAAACATTTTTATGATTTATAAATGTAGCCTATAAAGTTTACAATGTATTTTAATTATTTTGTCTCAATTCAGTATATCTTTTTAGAAAATGTGATTGTGTTTGCCAATCTACAGCCATTATATATCATGGTCTCCAAACTAATGTTAATTTTAACTTGAGTCCTTGCCATTACCAGGATCTAAGGAATTTAATAAAATGTTAAATTTGGCTTGTAATAATTGCAATTACAATCAAGAAATAATTATTATACTTCAAAGAGTTTTAAGGATCAACGAATAACAAAATTATATAATAAACAACAAATGACCTCTCATCAACATCAAAATATCTTGCTAAATATTTTTACTTTGTACTAGCTTTATAAAAAAATACCAATTTTTTAGTATACCTAAAGAATTTACTATTGAAAAGCATCATAAAAATGGGAGTTTTGTGAAGTTAAAGGCTTAAGCACATAATGCTAAAAATTGTGTGTATGAGAAAGACATTAAAATTATAAAATAAATGTGAGAAATTCCAAGTTTCCAAATAAAAAATATATAGTCTAATGCAAAAAAATAATGTTCTATGTAGCAAGTGAAAAAAATATTTAATCAGTGAAAGAAAATGAACAAATGACAAACTCTTGCAAATGCTTGATTATAGAGTTAATTCGTTGAATGACATTGAAAATGAAAATTGACCACAGCCTCCACTCAATTGACGATTTACTTGGTCATGTCATCACTGCTCTCGTGGTTGAAGATTTTTCAACTTTTGTTCAATCACAGAGGTCTCAAAAACAATATAATTACAGAAGTTCATTTCGAGCATCAGTCAGCATTGTAGTTATCGAGATATTTCGGTCATTAAGGATTTGTAAAAATGAAATCTTCCAACTCAATTTTAACAGTTCTGCTAATAAGCTAGGAATTTATAACATAGATGAAATGATCTCGTACAACTTAGATAAAAAATTTCCTGTTGACTTGGTTTAATTTTAAATTCGATTTAAATTTCGTTTCTCGATTTTTTTTAATATAAATTCCTTGTGAAATTTTTAAAACTCTATCTTTTTTATCTTTGAAGCTATTTCAGCTAAAAGATTTAAATTTTACCAAAATCACTTCAAAAATGTAGTTTACTGATAACACTGGTATAATATACTATTTGCTTTATATAATATGTCTTCTGGGTCGATTTATGAGTCCTGAAGTCCACATTTTTTTTTAATTTCTTAACTCTAATTAGAATTTAAATATTATTAATTATTAATTCTAATTGTTTAAATAACGCTATGCTGCTTTAAGTTGATATTGTTTCTTCTCAAAATAAATTTTCTTAAGTTAAATAAAGATTTTAAAATTATTTGATTTCATTCACTGTAATTAAACATCTAAGCTTGTATTTTTATCTATAACAGATTTGTATTCATTGCTATTCTCTATTAGTTATAGAATACTATTTTTATTCATTTTAATGATTAAATAAAATTTTTAAAGCAGTAAAATAATTGAAATTTATAAATTTATATGATTAAACAAATTATTAATTAATATTGTTCTTAAATTGTAATAAAGCAACATGTTTGAACTTGCTATTAAATTATCTATTTTTAGGAATAATAAATTATTTAATTTAGAATATAATCAATTTAACAATATATTTTTAACGCACACGATCGTGTCAATAAGGGGCTACTCTGGTCAATAGAATTCCACAGATGATGAATACTTAGAAGAACACGATGAAGATAACAAACGATCTCGATGCTATAGATCCTGGTAATGTTCAATACCTAAGTGGACGATCAACTTCAATAATTAGTGTCATAGATTAGAAAAAGTAGAGGGTAGGCGCTCATATTAGAGTAATAGATGATTAATTGTTTCATTTACCTACTGATTTAAATATATGGAAATAATATTAAAGATTGTGCGAATTTATATGCGAAAGAAGATTTAAACGAGGTCAAATTAGACAAAACTGTAGAGCGCTACTTTTGATATTTAATTTAAACTAAATAGATCTTGATTTACTGATAAAAAAAAACCTACTTATTAATCATCTGTAATAAAATTTGCCCGAAACATCTATTTTTATAACTGATTTTACAACTATTCTATTCAATAATTTCTAACTTGATTTAATCATTAGGTTTTGTCCCCTTTAAAATAACTATTATCAATCTCCTGAATTAAGAAGAGAGCAAGCAAAGTATAATACGAAAATGGATGGTTTTGGCTTGGTTTAATAAATCTAGGGTATTTATAAGAGTGAATAGGTACACTCTGATGAAATATTCAAATATCATAAAACATAAAAAATAACTTTTTGGTAAACAATATGCAATTATAAGGTGTTATTAAATAGTATTTTTGCATTAAAATTATTTCCAACTCATATTAATAAGCCAGCTAGATCTTAAAGCATGACACTGTAATAGAAATTGCCAAATTTACCTCCGACCTAATCACTCCCTCAACCACCAAACAAAATATTGTTAATTTTAAATTCAAAGAGCAATCAAATGTCGCTATTACGATTAACCCGCTTTGATGGTGTTATTAATTCAACTGAAGGAGTAATTGACCAATATAACATAATAGCTATAACAGATGTGACTGTAGGAGATTAAGACAAATAAGAGTTAATCTGACATGATGAATTAGATATAGTTTTATTTTCTAAATCTCAGATTTAAAAGAAGAAAATGTTATCAACTGGAACTTATTAAACCAGTGTAAACATTTTTGAAGCTAAAATGCTAAGACGATGATTTAAAAATTTATCAAACTACAATACTTTAATCATTTACACTTTAGGCTAATTAGGAGCATCCTAACTATTGTGAGAATTGACTGATATTAACAAGATTGATTTACCTACTCTTGCATAAACATATCTGTAAGTTAGTGTTTAACAATTATAAAGAATAGCAGTTGCTTTAAACATAAGACATTTTTTTATCCTCAAAATTCACTATCATTGATAACAATTTGCATATATATATTATATATATATATATATATATATATTTATATATATATATATATATATATATGATAAGATATTATGATATTAAATTAATCTATATATATATATATTATGAAAAATATTGAATACTTAAAATGCTATAGACTAATTTGTAAAATTTTAATTTCAGAAGGCGTTTAAATCAAATAAATATCATTACTGAAGCTACTCAGGAAATTTTAAGAGAATATGATTTGGGCTAAGGACAACATACTAACTCCCAACAATTTATAAATAGTGAGCAATTAATATGCTTAGTCAAAACCCCAAAACCCCTTAGTGAGGTTTATAAGTGCTTTGATTTGTAGGGTATAGTTGGGGTCTTATTGGGGTTAGTAGAGAAAACGCAGTTTTTATGTGAATTTAATGAGTATTAATGAGTATTAGAGTACTTAATTCAAACAAATTTAATCTGCTTGTCTTTGTTTTATCTCTTGAATCTTGCTCTCTAAAGTGGCTCAAGTATGTCATCTAAAGATTATCTAGGATATGAAGGAGCTCTTACGATTATCATCTCTACTATGCTTTTTATTTCTTCGCAGACATCTTCTTACTTTATATGCTTCTAAGCTAAGCTTATTGATTATTTTTCATGCTTTGTACCAAAGTAAGACATACTTTCCATGTCACTTTCTAAAATTATTGCTGCTACTGCCCAAACATCCCATTAAACAGAACCATTAGTCCACTTCTCTCTTATTGGGAAGTAGCCTGGAGTACCAAGTACCTGTGCTAAAGTGACAATCTCCTATCTTAAAGCTCTATTGAAATCGATAACCACTAATTCTAAAGGGAAGAGATTTAGCATAACGTTTTCAGGCTTCAAATCTCTATGAACATATTCAATTTCATGCAACTTCTTAACACCCTGAATCATATATGAGAGTATATCGTTTAAATCATCAGGGTATCTATTGTGATATAAGTAGTCTCTCAGAGTCATCTCAAATTTCTTTAGCCTTAATGCGATGAAACCATAACTTAAAATAACACCATTTAGCTTAAGCAAATTCTTGCAGTCTTTTCTTTAGGCCTCTCTAAGTACCATGTATTCATTTGCAAACTCGTTCTAATACTGTTGGTTCTTAATAAGATAACTGACTGGATACACCTTGTATGCATACTCATCAACTACTATGAGCTTTGCTTTTGCAGGCACGTTTATATTCAAGTAGTTTTCAATACAAGTGCTGAGAACAACTGCATTTAATGCAGGTATATTCATAGCCTTCGCTTAGAAGCATGCTAAAATTGTATTACCTGCTGGCTGGTTCATCGATTCATATCGCTTCTGTCTCTTGAGTCTCTCTTGCTGCTCTCTTTATGACTCAAGAGTATTAGATTTTCTTTTAGCTGGCACTAGTTTTTTAGTTTCTTAATCTTCAATCAAAACTCACTGAGGTGATTCTTTTGCATATGCCTTTTAACTTTAGCTGAGTGAGTATATGATTTCATGCATGTCGTACACTAATACCTACCATCTACCTTTTCATGCTTGAAATAGATCTTTGCTTTGCCAGAGTGTACCTCTTTACGGTGTCTCTTCAAGCTTTGTTCAGTTGAGAAATGATTCTAGCAGTCTTCACATTAATATGTTTTTATCTTTTCGATTGGTTGCTGTTCTTTTAGTTCCTCAACATAATCAATTTAAGTTTAAACCCCTATCTCTGCACTCTCCCTCTGGTTTAATACTTTTATGATAAAAACCTCTGCTTCAAATTCAAGAGCTCTTAGCTCTACCTCCCTCTCAACATAAATTATTTCAGGCTTTTTAGTGGAGCCAAAGTTGAGCATTGATTGACCTGCTCCTAAAAGTGCCGCTCTACGATTTAAGTTGACCGCCATGTTTAAATTCAAATTTAAATTTCTATTATAAAGCTCTTCAAACCTCTATAGTTATATCTGGACTATATAGGAGTTGCAACAGGATTAATGATGGTTTGATCTAAGCTCTAAGACTTCATATTTATACTCAGTTTATAAGTATAATTTTCGTAATTTTACTCTTAATATTTTTTATTCTGGTACCAACTCAGATAAAGTTCAGGTTGGTACTGGTACCAATTAAGTTTTAAACCAGATTGGAACTTTTCCATTAAAACCTCACTGGATTAAAACTAGGTACTAATTAAGTTTTGGTACTATTAAATTGGTAGCAATTAAACTTAAACGGATTTAGTACCGGTACTAATTAAATTTAAACAAATTTAGTACTAATTTAATGGAACTTAATTGATAAAAATGGAGCTCCATCTCTGATGTTTGTTCCAGCTTCTGCGAACTTTCTCCACTTATCTTTACAGGGTTGACCTCCTATAAGATGCCCATATTTAATAGTAAGTTTTTAAAGAATAGGATCCAGAAGTCTATAAATTATAATTTGAAATTCATTAATAGGAAGAGGAACAGAGATGGAATTCACTCAATGATCAAATGAAAAGAGTCGAGGCTCAAGAAATGATCTCAAGATTCAGAAGTAAGGAAGATCTCTATCGATATTTAACTTTACATGGTAAGATAACTTGACGACTATTGACATCTTAAACAGTTGGATTATTCCTTCCGACGATGGAAGGTACCAAAATCTCATTTCTAAGAGCGATACTCTGTGATGAGAAGAAAGCCTTCAAAAACACTGAAATTAAGTTGATAGAAATACCAAACTACCCTGAGATTTCAGTCACTAATCTTTATGAGGATGCCATGTAAGATGAGGAAGTGGTAGTTTACCTTCCTACCAAGAAACAACTCTCTAATAAACTACCAGAGAGGAACTTTTTCTTTGGTGTTCTTGGTACAATAAAAGCGGAGTATCTCAGAGAAATAATTGAAGAAGCACATAAGAAACGATATTCTATCTCTCCTGAAGACTAGAAAAAGCAAGGCATTCTAATAAGCTCAGCTTGGCTAGAGGAACTTAAGAAGCATCCTTATCTTTCAAGTAAGCTTTGACATATAACTTTGTAGGAAAATCTGTCACTGGTATATATCTTATGAAAGACATGCAAAGGTTCATAGAGAAAGAAAGTCGTAGACAATTTATGAGGTGAGCATGAGGCTTTATAAAGATGTCTAAAAACCAGATGAAATGAAGATAGATGCAGGAGCTGGCACTAAGAGAAGAAATATGGCCCAAGCAAGCCATAAGAAGAGGAGAAGAAAGAGAAGCTAAACCCCTTTATGGGTTAGTTTAATATGTGAACTTATTCATTCATTTAATCTAGTACTTATTTATAAACATTCATTCTTCCCTCTCTCGCACAGACTGTTGTCTTATCTACGCTGACTCTCTTACAGCTGCTTTGAATTAAGTCTACTGTATCGATGGGCAAGTCATGCATAAGGTGATAGATCAGCAGCTTCTTGTAGTGTGCTTGATTTAACTCCAGTAGAATTCAATTCCATTAAATTAAGGGCTATAAGGAACGTTGTATACAGGAGTTATGTTTAGCTTCATAAGCTTTCTTAGACTCCTTCGTCTTATGAACTGAGAGGTTATCTACAAACAGGATGATCTCTTGTTTACTATACTTCTCTCTGAGCTTATGTAGGAACTCTATATACTACTCTCGCTTAATAGAGCGAGGGTGAATATCATAACTCTCTAGGCCTGAATCTTCACTTATACAGCTAAAATTGCATGGGTGACTACCTTCACTTTTTAATCATAGACTTCTATATTATCATACTTCTTTTACCAAGACTTATTAATAAAGGTGTTGAAGGTAAAACACAGCTTCATCAGCATGTATGAACTTGATGTTATTAGTAATAGCTCTCTGCATTTAATCATATATATAGTTTAAATTATTACTATAAAATGTTACTGTAAAATCAATCACTCTCTTCACTCTGTTGACAGTCTTGAAAGTAATACCATTTCTTCTATAAATGTTTGCTATAGTTTAAGGAGAGATACGCATGTCAGGAAACTTGCGATGAAGCATCACAGCTCGGTAGTCTAGTGGAAAGTGTGCCCAATACTTTAAAGTCTTCGAGTCGCAGAGGTAGTCAGTATGGTGCTGTGAGAACTTTTTCTTGCAGGATGCTTTCAAGTGCCTGAATTATAATGCTAAACAGCCAACAAGCAATGTTACCTAACTGTTGATGCACTTTTGGCAGGAGCTTTGCTATAGCAGCATAATTCATTACTGTTTTGACTTAGTCTATATTAATACTTGTACCATACCTAAGCTTAAGCAGTAAATCTAAATATTACTCATCATAAATAGACCCTAAATTTCGCTAATTTCTATTTCTCATTTTGCAATTTGGCCTAATTTCTCTACTAACCCAATAAGACCCCAACTATACCCTACAAATCAAAGCACTTATAAACCTCACTAAGGGGTTTTGGGGTTTTGAGTGATGTTAAAGCCCCAAAATTTTATGAATTTTTTATAAAATTAATATTATATAATAAAATAAATATATAAATCAAGATTTTATATAAAAAAGGTAAGGCTTTAAAAATAGAGGTAGTACAGCAATTTGGATAGTCATGAATTTTTCACAGAAGTTATATTATATAAATATTAAGTATTAATTATAATAGAATATGGAAATGTTAAATATATCATTTTCTTCTAACTTTAATAAAAATACTGAGACAAGATAACCGAGTCTTACATTATACCAGTAGCTTCCCTCATTATTGATTGAGTTGCTCAACCAACAGATGTTGTCTCTACATATTTTGCAATCCTCATACCAAAATCAAGACATAGATCAAATCGTTAGTTTAAAGTTCAGTCTCTATTGTCCATTCTACATTTTGGCAGGTAAACAGTATTTATAAATTATGATCAGCGTGTTGGTATATTTATGCGTCTCTTTCGATTCTTTTACCTTTTCTGAATGATGCCCCAACAACTAGATTAATAGGCGCCTCCTGTGAACTTATGAAGGGATGTGAAATTTATAACTTTGGATTCTCATAGTAAACTGTATTGAATATTTTAGATCATTATAGCATGGCTCTTAAAGCATCTAGAGAAGGAAAGGTAGGTAATAGTGAGGGCGACAAGTCTTTTAGAAGTTATTTGTCTTCATAATTCTAATTCTAAATCACGATTGAGAAGTCAACTAATTCTGAGTCACGTCACAGATAGTTTTATGATTTGAATTAATATTAAATAATGGTACGATTCGACTAATTTTAAATTACTTATGAACTAAAATCATATAGCAGCATTCAACTATGAATACTAATGGAATTTGAAGACTCTGATTTAGTTTAATTTATTAGTAGATTTTCAGATGTTTAAACAGCTTTATTACAACTTACTTACTCTTTCCTGAAATTAAGATCATTAGCAGTTAACTTGCAAAACGATTAAGATATAGGTGATTAGGCTACAATTAGGAGAATTATCGCCTTATTCATAAATACAGCATTGAATTTTGAATCATCTAATGCTGAAAGCTTCAGACAGCTCAATAAGAATTCGAATTTACCTCTTATAATATGAATTTGAAAACCAATTAAAAATTAATTCTTTTCTGAAATTATTATTGAAGTAAAATCTGGGTTAAGAGAAATTTATAATATGGCTTACTTGATAGCTTTGATTAGGATATCAAAATAATTAATAGAAAACTACATCATTGCATATTATCAAATAATATTAGCTTGTGGATGCTTAGAAATATTTTCTTTTAATGCGGTTGATGATGAAAACTTAATTATTCATTTTTTAAGTATGATTAAGTAAGATAGAATATCTTCAAAGCTAAATGAGTCCGTAAATAAAATCATCATTAAATCATAAGAAAAATCGGTATCATTCCAAATTAGATGACAAGCTAACCTCTTTTATAGTCTCTAATACACTGATCTTTTTATTGATCCTTATTGATACGACATGGATTGATATTGTCGAGAAAGCTCTTAGGTTCATAAAAAAGAGAACACTTTAAAATATTATTGTCAGTATCCTCTAAGTAAGCATCAGTCTGTTCATAACTAAAGGAAGCAGCTGTGTTACGAGGCGTAGACTCTTGCAAAATTATTGTGAAATCTGGACATGAAACAGATAACAGATAGAAATGCGAAACTATCTAACAATGCCTTTAACTATGTGAGCTTGCGAAAAGTCTAAATTCTCTTTGTTCCGTCATAATTAAGATTTCGCCTATGTAATACATAAATATAATTATTAAAACTAAACCATATTTACAGCCAATGTATATTGATATCACCTTGGCAAAGAGTTTACTTGTCTTTTCTGGTATTAAATGCCTGTGTCTTTTTAAAAAAGCTATCTATTAATCTTTCTCATCAGCAATCAAGATCAAATTAAGTCCAGACATCACCAATATTTCTGAATATCAAATTAGTCGTAAAATTTAATACTAAATTATTAAATATTTTAAAAGACTTCATAATTTTCCCTATCATTAAATTAATTTAACATTTAAGTTTTAATATATGGATGTAAACAACTTTTTAAGAAATTCAAAGAGAAATGGCTCTTATCAAGACTTACCAGATTCCAGATCATCTAAAAGTACCACTATGATATAATGAAGATTAATTTCCCATCTATAAGTAGATTATTGAGCTTAAGACTCCAGAAAAGAATCAGTACGAGGCATATAGTGCAATCAAAACCCCTGAAGTTGTTTGATTGAGTTTTTGATTGATATTAGCGGACAATTAAAGCAGCTTTTTAATGTGGTTTATTAGGGTTTATATAGGGTATTAGGGTTTAAATGTAATGTATTATTGGGAATAAATGCGAGGTTTGGGGTCAGTTTATGATGAATAATATATAAGTTTACTGTTTAAACTGCATATGGTTGTGATGAATATAATGAACAACTCAAGCCTATACTTAATTACACCTCTATAGCCAAGTTGTTGCATAAATCTCCTGCAACTATTAGGACTCATTGTCTATTAGTATTGAATTTAAAGAGATAACATCTCACTCTAAGCCTAAGAGACCTTCAAAATTTTCGTAATATCATATAGACTATCTTATTAATGATAAGACTCTTAAGTACTGGGCTCATTTCTCTCTGGCCCAAAGAGCTGTGATGTTTAATCGCTAGTTCCCTGAGCTTCATATCTCTGCCTAGTCTATAGCCAATATTTATAAGAAACATGGGATATCTTACAAGACAGTCAATCGCATTAAGAGAGTTATAGACTATACTGTTCCATTTTATAAGAACAATTTGAATTATATATTTGTTTAAATGCAGAGAGCTTAAGAGAATGGTATTAAGTTCATCCACGCTGATGAAGCTTTATTTACATTCAATACCTTTATATCGAAGTCTTGGTAAAAGAGGTACAGCAACATCGAAGTTTATGATTAAAAAATTAAGATTCAAACGCAGGCTATTCTTGGAGGAATTAGTGAGGATAATGGATAAGAAACTATGTTATTATCCTCGCTCAATCAAGACTGAACAGTACCTATTGTTCTTATAATAACTCAGAGGTAAGTACCCTGAGCAAGAAATAATCTTATTCGTTGATAACTTATCAGTGCACAAAACTAAAGACTTAAGGAAGGAGTATGAATGACTTAACATAACACCTGTGTTTAACGTTCCATATAGCCCACAATTCAATGGAATTGAACTCTATTGGGGGGTTATTGAAAGGCCACTATAAAAAGCTTTGCTCTACCACTTGATGCACGACTTGAAGATAGATACAATTGATTTTATTAAGAGTGCTGCTAAGAGAGTCAGCGATGATAAAGCTAAGGTATGTGTGAGAGAAGGAAGACTTTAAGTTTATAAATATATTTTAGATTTAAACGAATGAATAAGTTCACATATTAAAAGAACTCTTAAATGTATTTGGCTTTATCTTCTTACCTTCCTCTTAAGGCTTGACTGGGCCTAAATTTTTCCTCTTAGAGCCGGCTCCTGCATCTATAATCATCTCCTCTGGTTTTTATATATCTTTAAAGAGTCTTTTACTGAGTTCATGCTTTACCTGAGACTTTCTCTCTCTGTTTAATTTGCTGCGCTCCTTCATAAAATATATAGCAGTACCAGGTTTTTCTATAAAGTTAGAAGTGTAAGCTTACTTGAGATAAAAGGGTGCTTCTGAAGTTCCGAGAGCCACGTCTCGCTAATTTTAATCCCTTACTTCTCTTTTCTTCAGGAGAGATGCTGTAGCGTTTCTTATGAGCTTCTTAAATTACTTCATTTAAGTACTCAGGTTTCAGAGTTGCGAGAACACCAAAGAAGAAGTTTCTCTCTGGTAACTTATTTGAGAGCTGTAGCTTTGATAAGAGAGCTACGTCTTGATCACTCATCGCATCGTCGTATAGGTTTGTCACTGATATTTCTGGGTAGTTAGGTATCTCGATCATTTTGATTCATTAGTTTTAAAAGCTTTTTTTTCTTCGCTTAGTATGGCTTTTAAAATGAGATCTTTGTTCCTTCCTGGGTTGGTAAAAACAATCCAACTATGGTTGTCCATTAAACTATTAATAAAATCTTACCTTGCTATACCAAGAACCTGTAAAGGTCCTCTTTACTTCGAAATTTTCCAATTAATTCTTGAGATTGAATACTCTTCATTGCATCATTCATAGACTCCATCTTGCTTCCTCTTTCTAAAAATGTTAATAAAATTAAAAATTATGGATATCCTTTATAAGACTATTAAAATTTTACTACTAAATAAGGGGATCCTACTAGAGGTCAGTCTACTGGGCATACGTGGAGAAAGCTGCAATAACTTGCTTCAAGTTTTAGAGTTTGATTTCCATTTTTAATAAACTTTCTCCATTAAATTGCTCCTAATAAGGTTTAATTTAATTAGGTGATGCTCCTAATTTAACAAGAACTTAATAAGGAGGTAAAATTAAAATTAAAAACCGTATTTGGAGGTCTATTAAAAATTAAAAGTTAAAACTTTCCCTTCTAATTAAACAAGAACCTAATTAGGAGGAGATCCTAACCCATCTAAACCTAATTAGGAACTTATTAATGAATAAAAATGGATGAGTTATTATATAAATTATCAATAAAGTATAAAATATTATCCTTAACAATCTTTCGCTGCTTTGATCAAAACTCTTTTAAGACTTTGCCATTTTCTTTTTGGAGCTGTATATAGGCTGAATTTGAGCAGCCTGTATAATTATTATATTAAGCGATTCTTCAAAATGGGGAAAATGAATTTTAAAATTTAAACACCATGATTTATAATAACTCTGAGATATATTCAAAGCTTAGTGATTTAGAACTTAATCTGATCAATCTTAACTGCCTCTGATTTAAAAGCTCCATCGCAGTTTGCAAAATTCTCTCTGAAATTTCCATCTTTGATCTAAGTTGATCCCATAATATTCTCTGCATATCCAATCGGTTTAAGCTTCCATCGACTTCACATGCCTTCCACAAACTTCCATCATCCTTATAAGGTTCCAAAATAGTATGACCATCTTTTGCAATTCCAACTATCTACTTCTTCCATACTCTCCACACTTTTTCGGAAAATGTGAGACTTTGTGAGACTTTTTTTCACAATGTGTGACTTTGTGTGACTTTGAGAGACAATGTGAGACTTTATGAGACTGTCTCCCACAATGTGAGACTAATTGTGACTTTGTGCGACATTTTAGAACAGAAGTGGGACCGCTTTGGGCAAAGTGTGACTTTAAAGGGAGCAATTGAGAATTTGTCATTTTTTGTTTTTCATCATGCTCTCTGACTTTAATTTCCCTTATTTGTCTCAATTTTAGATATGATTGTCATGCTTAATCTCTTGATTGCTATTATTTCAGAACACATTACAGTGGTTTAGGGATTTTTAAGTTGATGCTATTTGGATTGAAACATGAACACTGTCGAAGTTACTAAGTATGATTTTCGAGATATCTTCAGGATATCTTCCTTTGCCAAAATCAAAATTTTCAAAATTGGGTTAGAGTAGCTGCAAGAGGAATAGTAACAACAATAGCTGTAGTAATAGCAGTAGCAGCAATAAAATCATCATAAACCCTAGTGTGCTTGAAATCTAGTGAATTTCAACAATTTTTTTATTTTACATTCTTGCTTAATTTCATTAACATCCTCATCTTGATCTTCATGATTTACTCTTCAAATTTATGAATCAAATTTATGGTTTTTCGAAGAAAAACATTAGCACACTTTGGTTTATGATGATTTTATTGCTGCTATTGCTATTACTACTGCTATTGTTGTTACTATTCCTCTTGCTGCTACTTTAACCCATTTTTGAAATTTTTAGGTTTTTGCCAAGGAAGATATCCTGAAGATATCTCGAGAATCATACTTAGTAATTTCGACAGTGTTCATGTTTTCAATCCAAATAGCATCAACTTAAAAATCCCTAAACCACTGTAATTTGTTCTGAAATAATAGCAATCAAGAGATTAAGCATGACAAACATATCTAGAATTGAGACAAATAAGGGATATTAAAGTCACAGAGAGCCTGATGAAAAACAAAAAAATGATAAATACTCAATTGCTCCCTTTAAAGTCACACTTTGCCCAAAGCGGTCTCACATCTGTTCTAAAATGTCGCACAAAGTCACAATTAGTCTCACATTGTGGGAGACAGTCTCACAAAGTCTCACAAAGTCTCACACTGTCTCTCATTATGAGAAAAAGTCTCACAAAGACTCACATTTTTCCGAAAAAGTGTGGAGAGTATGGAAGAAGTAGATAGTTGGAATTGCAAAAGATGGTCATTCTATTTTGGAACCTTATAAGGATGATGGAAGTTTGTGGAAGGCATGTGAAGTCGATGGAAGCTTAAACCGATTGGATATGCAGAGAATATTATGGGATCAACTTAGATCAAAGATGGAAATTTCAGAGAGAATTTTGCAAACTGCGATGGAGCTTTTAAATCAGAGGCAGTTAAGATTGATCAGATTAAGTTCTAAATCACTAAGCTTTGAATATATCTCAGAGTTATTATAAATCATGGCTGTTTAAATTTTAAAATTCAATTTTCCCCATTTTGAATGAATTCGCTTAAT
>ARYC01012300.1:0-12329 GCA_000711775.1 Oxytricha trifallax | reverse complement strand
CTGGAATTGTTCCATAAAAAATTTCAAGGCCAAACTCGAAATCGATCTTTACAAAGTTACGGAGGAAATCTTCCGAGACAGCATATCTTTGATGTTAAGGAGTAAAGCATCGCTGCCACTCCTGTCAAATGCAGCGACAAATACAAGTATACTCAGCTGTCACCTATCCTAGAAGCCCCAGAGGGCAGTGCTCAATAGACATCCTGCAGAAGCGCTTCAGCGCGATCAGAATATAGAGCTCCTCCAAGAAATCCAGCAGCTAACCATAAACCCCTCTCAAATCTGCTTCTGTTCTCACTCCATTGGTCCAGAACCTGGCCAGTCTCAGACTATAATCAACTCAACGCAAGGGCAGTGAGGTATTGAGCACGAATGGCAATGGAAACATGGCATGCATCACTCCTCGACGCTTGCAGCTGTCCAGCAGGCCTCAAAGCAGCAGCGAAATCACAGAGAATCGACAGGAAGGTAAGCAAATTCTATGGATTTTGACACTTTTATAGATGATTCTAAGTTTCCTAAGTCCATTAAGGGGAGTAATCAAGCAACCCAAGCTGTAGTCGATGCAATTGATGACTTACCATCATTCACTTATACTCCCATCGCAGTCTCGAAGCAGCAAGTCAACCAGCGGTTGGGGTCTTACGTGGTCTTGGCTCGAAATCTCTCAATCATCAAGGAATCCACTAAGAGATAGCAATTTTCGATGAGCTTTGTGACAGCTATCACCAAGGACCAGCTGATCTCTAGCCAAATCATTGAGGGGGGCTTCGATGCTGTGCTGTTCGAGAATTTCCTCTATCACACCCTGCGCCAGCTGCGCACAGACAAGGATCTCGCCCATAAAAAGATCGTGCTGCTCATGGACAACGCGGTCATTCACAAGTATTCAGAGGTGCTGGAGACTGCTAGGAAGTTCAAGGTCACTGTCCTTTTCAACGCTGAATACTCACCCTGGCTAACCCAATCGAGCAGTTGTTCTCCTACATCAAGAGGCACCTCCGCTAGGAGCAAGCTGACAGCAAGTAAGCATACTATACCTAACTTTTGATAGGATCCACCTGGTGAAGCGGCTTTCGCAGATTCTGAAGTCAATGACCAAGACAGACGTCAACAAGCTCTGGGCTTTCAGCGTGAAGCAGTGGTGCAGCACCATCAAGCATGAATTTGTGTGAAGTTGAGCTGAATGATGATGAGTTGAGGAGCTGGAGCAATAGAACTGACCAATACAACCATAGACAGCACTTGAATCGTCAAATTTATTGATTAAAAGCCCCCTTATTACATATCACACTTTTAAGTTTTAATTTTAACTAATCAAACCAAAAATCCAAAAACCTCTCTCATTTTCGCTCATTCAAATGGTCATTTTGTCTCCTCCTTCACTAAAGCTGCTGAATTTGGTGCTCAAACAGTCGAGCAGGACTTGAAAGTTGCTGAGCTGGGGGTTTTAACATGGAGAATACGATCTGGTCTCAAATTTCACCTTACACTCATCAAGCAACGAGTTCTTGACCATTTATGGTGATCCCACTCTAAATCACGAGAATTTGGTCAAAGTTGTCTATTACAGTTGAAGATTTTATCAAACAGACATTAAAAATGATACTTGTTACTAAACTAGTGAATCAGATAAAGAATTCGAAGATCCTGCTATAAAATCATTGATTCTTGTTGAAATTTGATCAAATTGTTTATATTCAGCTACAAGTGTTAAAATACAAACGAAATGTAAAGTTGGTTAAAATTAATATGATAAATATTTATTTTTGATTAATTTATCAGATTTCCTATTTTTATCTATTTTAGCAATAATGAAAGAATTTATTCAATGATACCATAAACGTAATTATACTTGAATATTATTAAGCAAATCTTACAAGAGACTAACCAATTAAAATCAATATTTTATTGGAATTAGACTTTTAGGTTTAAGACAAAGCATTTATAATTGTATGTTTAAAATTATTGATGGCTTATTTAAGGATTATTAGTGAAATTATAAAGAATTAAAACTTTTAGATCATAAAGTTTGTATTCTTTCAAGTAGTGTCCATCCCTTGGACCTTGCCTTCACCATCAATAACTCCCTGCTCATGAAGTTGCAATACAAGGAATTTATAGTTGAGCAAGTCGTCAATTTGATTTTCATTATGCCCGCTTCATATCTCTCTCTTTTGTTTTAGTCCATAAACATACTCTTTGAAGGATGGCTATTTGCCTCTTGCAACTTTTCCTCTTCTTAAATAGGCTATATGGATTTTCTTTTTGTACTGTGCTTTATCGAATAGGCTGATCTCCCTTTATGCACTACAAAAAAATGTTGCAATTATAAACTTAGCACTATAGTTTAGGGAGCCATTTAATGCAGAAGTAATCTCGGGCTTCATATGTACATATGAGTTCCAATATTAATCAAGTCGTTAAACCTCTTCATGTCAATGCTAGCTTAAGATTCTGACTTTAAGTCAAAATTAATAAATTAGCCATGAAACAATCAAGTATAATTGCACTAGACCAATTCATCTATTGATTTTCTTCATTCATTTTATTTTCTACGGAATTTATATTGTGCATATCTTTTGATAATATTTGATAATTGCTTTGTCGAAAAAAGTATCTATTATCAGATTACTTAGAATTTTGTATATTTCTCTTCTTCATATCTTGATTTTATTTTTATTAAGATTATCTATTATCCAATAGTAGGAGTAAAAATCATTGTTTAGTAAAATTAATTTCTATTCTAAGTTAAATTAAAACAATACAACTCTGACAAAGTCTAACAAAATCTAACATTTTAAATTATAATAGTTATACTAAATATTAATCAGCAAAATAAATCATTTTAAAGTAGTATTAAATTAAACTCTAACAATATCTATCATTTTGTTTTATAATTCATTATTAACTATACTAATGTTCACTTACTATTTAAAATAAAAATTTAACTGATAAAGTTTAATTTTAACAATTCCTAAGATATTCATGGGGAAAGCAGACTTTTCTCAATTGCTTGGTAACTAATTATATATATTAATTTGTTTATTAATCTGGAAAAATACTGACATTTATCAGATTATTTTTAAACGGGATTTTATCACAAGTGGGTGGTTATATTTTCCCGCAAAAGGAAAATACAAGACTTAATCAAAGGTACTCAATCAATTCTAAAAGAGATATTAATGGATGAAGTAGTCTATATTTTAATTGTGAAAATAAATTTACTAAGTAATCTTAGACGCATATTGGCCTGTAAATTTATTATCATCACTATAATCATTCAAAAAATAGAGCAAACAGATAAAAATGTTTGATCTAAAGTTTCTTACTAAAAGAATAAATTTAAAAAATTTTACTTCATCATTCTGAAGTGATTTGATTTATATCTAAAACTTATCTTTTATAAAGTATTAAAAATTGATTGAAATTAATTAGTTTAAGCTTTAAAGTTAATTTTTAATTATCAATAGTTATTTGATGATAATAAAGTATTTGAATTCTCAATTAAAATTATTTAATATTTTTATTTAATTAATAAAATAAGACTTTTAAGTTATAACTATCAATTAAAAAAATTAATAAGTAAATATTTAAAATTTATACGTTTAAGTTACTTTCTAAGCATTATTATTAGAAAAATTTAAAATTTTATCTTCTTCATAAATTATTTAAAATTTAAATGATTTTTTAATACCTATTGAGTATATGTATAATGGAATGTAAATTAATCTAATCTGAAAAAAAAATTATTTTTGTAAAGAATTTATAAATTGCTCTGAATTCTAGAAATTAAATATTTACATAATTTTTCTAGCGTTAGAAATACTAAAAATAATTTTTGAAACAATATAGATTTTAAACTTTTTGTTTTTAGGAAGTTATAATCTCAAAAATATATATTTATATAAATTTATTCCTCAATAGTTAGTTTAATTTCTAAATAAATGTATAAATTAAAAAAGGAAATACATATTGGTGTAAAAATTAAATTTGTTAAAGTTTGTTAGAGTTTTTGAGTTCATAATTTATGTTGACTTATTGAAAATAATACTATAGATCAAATGAGTTGAAATATCTAACCTTTAATTTTGAAAGAATTTATAACTTGGAATAATCAATATTACCATAAGGAGGAAGGGAGTTATCATTTAAAATTAATTAATTTCCAAAAATTTATCTCTAAAAATTATTTAGAAAAGTATAGTTAATGTTTAAAAGATTTACGAAATTGTTTGTTAATTCATTCAATTATTGATAACTTTATTTTTTATATTTAATGAACTTTTACTATCTATTAAGTATAATATTAATCTAGTTTAGATTAATTACACTTATGCTCGATTTTCCACTAATTTTAACTCTATGGTGTTTTGAGGTTTATCTTCTGTCTTCATTAGCTTTCAGCATCATTTCGTTTATACCTTAGGTGTCTAGTGGACGATAGGACATTGGTTATGCACTACTTATCGAGGTGGAGCCAGTCTTTCTAATCTGGAAGATATTTAAGCAAATTGAGCTTTTAAAGTGCAGACTCTAGAAAAAAGTCCCCAGTTAACCCTTCAATCTATGGTACAGCTGCAACGAAATCATCACATCCTTTCAAGTATTATAATAAGGTAAAATTTTTGGAGAATAAGTGAATTTTTTGATTAATACAGAATGACATATAATTAAGATTAATGTAAGTCTTAATAAAAATGCAAGAAGGGAATATTTTGGCATAAGAGAGTAAATTTCAATGAAGCTATCTTAAAATGTATAAAATAAAATAACCCAAGATATTTTGGGTCACTAAATTTGCGCATGAGCGCTAATAATATGCGCTCTTGCGCTCATAAAATAGCTTGTCAGCCCATAGCAAGGCACTTTTGTCTTAATTCACATTCTTAATAGAGAATTAAGACTTGGCTATAAAGCCCTATTTTTAAAAGATGATTAATTATTTATATTAATTTTAATAATATAGTTTTAATTTTTAATTAAAACTTAAATATATTAAACCTAATTGGATTTCTCTATAGAGAATTAAATTCTGAGGTAACTGATTGATTTAATAAATTGCGTTAATTTAATTATTCCTAAATTTATTATATTTAATTAAGTATTTGTTAAAAAAAGGGCATTAAGAGCCCAGAGAGGTTTCCCTATAAAAGGGCTGAATTAAGACAGATGTGACATGAAGTGGGCCATATTTTCATTTATACTGCACAGCTGTGCGGATTCGTGATTCCGCACAGCTGTGCGGTATAGTCAGAATATCTTGCGGGATTTCCATATTTGCACCTTGAGATCTCTTCATTGTAATTTGCCATAATTTCTTTACTTTTGTACCTATCTCGATTTTTTAAGACTTTTATAAAATATATTTAATCATCAATCTTGATTAATTTTACATTTCACTTATTATCCAAAAATTTTATCTTATTAAATAAAGGAAAAATTATCTCTTTATCCCCTGCCAATATCCTGAAAAATCGATTTTAGTGCAATTGACTTTGGGTAAATAAGCTCCAAACTCCTGGTATAAAAGGTTATATAACTCCTTTATATTATCTATCTTTTCCCTAAATTATTGACATAAATGTCCTAAAGTTGATTGCTTAATTCCATTTTTAATTATTGTTGTCTTTTTTTAAATCAGGACTACTTTCAAGGCTAAATACAATTATCGCAAAATTAAAACAAATTTTTAAATAATAAACATGAAAGAAATATTAATTAAGCCAAACTGAGGAATGAGAGGGTGTGAGCCTTACAATTGAGAGGAGCTCCATCATTATAGAAGTATTTCGAGAAATGGTATTTGGTAGATTCATCGCATACAGAATAATTGATGTCAGTGATATCACGCTAGATTAAATTCATCGGGAATAAATGGGACACTTCAGAATACCTTTGCACATCACTCCATCGCACTTGAAAATTGCCAGTTATTGATAATAAGCGATGAACTGCAATGTGTCCATTGTTACTCGAATCAACGAGAAGTAATAAGGTGAGTAAAATATTCCCAAAAGTATTTAGACTTAATTCTTTTGAATATATGTAGACTCGTAACTAAAAATGTACGTTTCCCAAAAGAGTAGCGGGTGCAGACAATGCATTTATATCACAGAAATTTCGCGGGAGTAACTTAGTAGACAGACTTTAGATATTCCCAATATACAATTAAGTAGAGACTATATGTTATCTACTATAACAAGATACTATGTCTCTGTAACTAATTACGATCGGTGCTGTAACTAGCTACTCAGGGTCATGTAGCTCGATACTCAAGGTGATAAAATTGTCTCAGGTACAGTAATTAGCTGCACAGACTCCGTAACTGGATACACCCGGGAATGTTTCTTTTCACCGGTCAAAGTGTCAACATACATTAGTTTCCTACTGTGCTCTGCAAGTAGAATCCCAGAAATATCTATTGACTAGACTATTGAATCACTCCTGTGCATGTACAGGTGACTCATTGGAATATGATTACTTCTTGACTTTGATACTCATTTGGGAAACGTGTATTATTAGCAACAGCACCTTCAGCATCCATAAGGATCTAGGATAAGTTTTATTTTTACAAAATTTACTCCCCTTACAACATTTCGGTAGCTCTAGTAACTTTATGATTCTGATAACTTTTAGTATTACAACTATCGCAGGTGATTCCTTCATGCTGCGATATTTGAATGAGCATACCCACCCTGAAGTGAGGTGCATATTAAAGTATGATGTATTGAAGGCCAGGACTGCGAACGACTGTGCTTCAGCTTTTGATAATTCAAAAAAGTATCGCGCTTGATAAGTCTCCTAAGTGATACAAGTTCCGATGTAGCAATGCCTCATCTAAATACACCACTCTGAGTAATTACCATTTTTCGCGTTTTTATAATATAAAAATTTGTTTTAATTTCGCAATTTATATATTAATTAATAATTAAATTATAAAATTTTTTAAATTCTTAAAAAAATGTAAGCATTTTTTAGTTAATAATGAAAACCTTTTAAAAGAAAAACTTTAAAATAAAATTATATAACTCTAAGAAAATATAGGGAAAATAAAATGATTACTTTGATGAAGTAAAATAATTTAAGATACTATATTAAATAGTAGTCTGGCCAAAATTGCAGTGATAGACTAAAAGGCTCCAGCTCTTTATCTTAAGTCTCTGAATAAATTACATAAGAAGATACTAAACCCTTATCTTAATCGACTCAACTTATTCACAAATAACTTACAGCCCCAAACTAAGTTATGATTTATACTGTTTCTAGAAGTTCTATTTAAAAGCTTGAAGATTCTTGCATTAACTAAATTGATGGTCAACAGTATATAACTGTAATCTTAGATCCAAAAAGAGTAGTGAATTTAAATATGAGTGATAAAAGTATTCTGGGGATTCTTTCATTATATGAAATAAAAAATTTAAAAGAATAAGTTGATACTTTAAGCTTTTAGGAAGAGTAGATTTTAACATAAAATCAACATCTTAATAAACTCTTATAAAAGCCATACATTTAAGCGAATCTATATAATTTTGATGCTTACTTAAAATATTGAATTTAACTAGTAAGTAAATTATCTAATATTCTAAATTTGATAATTTAACTTTTATAAAACTAAGTTGAAAAATCATAAAAGTTCTTAAGATAGTAACTCGATAGAAGAATAGTAAAAAGCTTAAATTCCTTATAGCAAAAGTGGGTGCAAAAAATCGTACATAATTCAAAGGCTTAATATAAGATGATATAAATTGGGAAAACAATTTTAAAATCTAAAGGAAATTGCGATTAGGTTTCCAGAAACAATTCTTAAATAAAATACTCAGGCTTAACTTTCTGTATCAAGACTATTGTAAATCAGTTAAAGCTTCTGGATAATAAATAAGATCAATTGCATAATTCTAAAGTATATATTAAGAGCAGCTTAATTAATGATTGTCTTATTCAAAAATAAAATATATTGTTAAAAAGTAATTAGGATTAACTTTCAAAGAAGTTTACTAGATTGATTTAAGAATCAATTCTTATGATTGTCTACTCTAAAGGACAATTGCAGCTAAATTTTATATTGAGGAACTAGCTTTAAAAAATTAATTATTAATATGGACGAGAGTAGTCTTTAACAGCAATCTTACTAATACAAAAGTTGGAGAAGAAAAATGAAAGAAACTACTCTGATAGACTGGTTATGATGAATGTTATGAAATTATAGAAGCTGTTGAGAGTGATAACTCAATTTACTTTTAATTAAATATTGGAAGAACCAACAGCGAAACATTTTACAGTTTTTACTCAATCTAATCTAAAAACTTGACTTTTAAAGGCCAAACTGGAGGATAGTTACTATTTTTATATTAAACAACGCTACTTATCATAGAAACTTATATGTTCACTAGATAATTTCGACTTTTGCAAGTTCCTATTGTTTGTTTAAGGCCCTAATAATTCGATCGTCTTTCCTATAGAGAAATGCTTTTCTTATATAAATAGAAACATCAAATATAGGGCTCATAAAGACGACCAAATGGAGTATTTAAAATAATTAGGGCTTGAAATGTCAAAGTTTGACTTTTCTTGGGCTTAATAATGCTCTCAAGCAACTTTAAAAAATGCCCTTAAAGCATTGAATCTTAGGAAAATTTGACTTTCCTAAAATTAAAATTTCTTGAATATTTGCAAGTAAAAATAAGTTGCTAGTAGAAATTAGGACTCAATTCATTTACAAACTTATCCAAAAGGCAGTAAATTAATTTTTCATGAAAAAATTAAATTAATAATAAACGATTTTAGTTTTGGGTGATGCAACATATCACGTTTAAGTAAAAAATTAGAAAATAATTAAGTAAGTCTTAATTATAAATTTAACAACTGTTTATTAACATCATTGGTCTTTTAAATATTATCAGGGAAAATAATGCTTTTTAATTTTTTAAATCCTTAAAATAGCAAAGAGGTGCGATTTATATGTAAATTATTAAAATTAAAATTCTTTTTAAACTAGATTTTCTGATATATTTAGAATTTTTATGTTCATTAACTTTTATATACAATCCGCATAGCTGCTGTTTTTAAGAATAAAATATTTATATTATATCTTAGATAGTTTATATAATAATGATCAAATTAAATATAACTTATAATATATTTAATTTAACTTCGCTCTGTTATGTGAAGTTCAGATTTTTAACATATATATGAAATTAAATTCAGATATATAAAAATATTAAGGATATGAGTGTATAATTTAAATTTAAATATTATATCAATTTAATTAAAATTTGAACCTTTTTGTTTAATTATAAATTGTTTGATGCTTTGATCTGATATTTTAATTAAAAAATTCTAGATTAAATTTAAACAAAAAGTATACTAGGTTAGTTTTTATTTTTATTATCTTTACTTACTAGATTTTATTTATACTTTCCCTAATTGAATTCTCACTTTAAATATGAATTTTGTTTTATTGTTATGACAAATATATTTAGCTGCTAATTTTAACAAAAATACTAAATTATTTAGTTTGCTTTAAGTATATAATATAACTCTTTATGATAATTTGTAATCTGATTTTGTTGTTGAATTTATAATAGATAGCATTTATTGCCAGTCATAAAATTATTATATTGTATCTAATATAGCGGGCAAATAGAAAACTTATAATGTAAGTTTATCTAAAAGATAATTTCTAGTTAGAGGTTTCTAAAATTTAAATTTAAAAGGTCATAAATTATTTAAATTAATTACAAATTGAAGCCTAACTATCTGTAATATAGTACAATTCAACGATTAAATATATCAACTACAAATAGTAAGAAATTTTGAAAAATGTGAGAAAAATTGATGATGAAAAAATGCAAAAGTTCATAACAAAGCAAGAAAATTCTTGATAAAAATAATTTAACAATTCATTCACATGAACCCATAGAAATAATAATGTTCATCGATATTTTTAATCATTTTTTATATAAATTGCAAGAATTTTAAGATTCAAAAATTAGAAATATAAAGAAATTACAAAATTTATGACCAAGACCTTAATAGCTTATAATTTAATGATTCAATTATATTATTTAATAAAAGTTGTATGTATACATATTCTCCTGATTTTAAAATTATAACTTCATATTTTATAAATCTAACTGCTAGTTTATACTACCTATTTAACTTTGGGGGTTTTGGGTTTAACATACATTGTGGTTGAAATTAAAGGCTCAAGAGCAAGATATTCTTTTGATTATAGAGTTAATTAAAATCTTGAAATTCCATTAATTCCAGACAGATATATTAATAAATTCTCCATAATATTGCAAGATATTCATACATCTTTAGATGGTACTAAGGAACTCAAGATATAAGTAAATATAAATGCAAATTACTCTATCTATTGTCTAATAAATTTTCAGCATTTTTAATGTATTATATTTATTAACAATTCAACAAATTATTATTAAGCTGAATAAACTGCTTGAATTTTAAATGTTTTTCATAATACAAAAAAAAGTAAAATAATTTTAATTAAATTTATAAATCTTTTTGAATTCAAATTTTTATTTTTTTTTATCTGAATTTAATTAAAGTGTCTATTTATTATTGTATAGCTCTACAAGTAAGTATTGATTAGAGTAATTTAATTTAAAAAGAGTAAGCAAATTGATCCAATTCAATTTAACTTTATTATAAATTTCTTATAAAAATAGTTTTATATTTTATTTCTGTTGATATTTTTGATTGTTTTACGAAAGTTATATTAATTTGAGTTTTTTCAAGATAACTTAAATTAATATAAAAATGAATAAGGGTGACTTATTTTAATCAAATATATAATAACATAAAAATGTTGACTAGAAACCCTAAGCTTATAAAAAAAATAATGAAAAAAACAGTTCTTTGTCTTTAATATTTTATTTATTATTTAAAATAGAATTGAATTGGGAAAATTGAAAAATAATTATATACATATTAATTATCATGTATATTTTGTATTTATTATATATTTTATTTTTTTTGTCTTATTAATATAATTATTCAAATTTGATTCATGCCAGTTACCGTTATGTTTGTAAATGTCCCGGCTACTGTAATCACCGATTCAATGTAACTGAGATGAGCAGAAAAGTTTTTGACACATTTGACACTCGAAATCATAAATTTTCCCGTGTATTATAGAGGGATTTGACACTTTTGACACATTTGACAGGTAGATTTATTGGTAGACGAGATTTAATTATATTAATGATTAGATTTAAAAATATTAATTCATTTTAATAAAAAAACAAATAATATATTATTTTTTGACACTTTTGACACTTTTGACACATTTAACACTCATTTAATCCTGTCAAAAATTATGGATGTAATTAATAAATAATTTAAAGATAATATAAAGAATTAAATATTAAAACTAATGGAGAAGGAATCTTCATATTAGCTTGACCCTCTATATAACCAGAATCACTTTCAAGAATCATGGATTATAGACAAATTCATTTTTACGAGACAGAATACCCATTCGGGCCAGAAAATTCTGAGAGAGTTGTATAACAACTTAAGAACATAAACAAAAAGATTAAGCATGTTAGTGTGTACTAAGATACAGATAATCTTAAGAACTATATAGAATTCGAGTGCCATCCACTCACTTAAGGCCTACATAGAAGCCATTTTTAGCAGGCAAAAGGCAAAGGATCTAAATATTGAGCCAGCTAGAGATAAAGATCAAGACCATAGAAGAGAAAAGCATTTTAGAGATTCTTCAGCAAACACCCAACGTGATTCTAGTAGCAGGGGACAGCACTAATTTTTCAGCAAAATAGGTAAAAGCGAGGACCTCGCAGAATAGAAGATCTTCAACTACACTATAATCGAGCAAAACAAAAAAAGAAATGCTTGTAGAATTCACGAGTCTCGTCTAGAGTGGAGAGATCTAAGATCTTTCATAATATGTGAAGCTTTTCTGGGACAACCCTAACGACATAGTGATTCTTTCGGAGATTGAATCTAAGCTTAGGGCAATATTGAAGCTTCTGAGATGCACGGGGATGATTGAGAGAAAAGCAATACCTATAATAGAGTCACTACAAACCTATTGTCTTAAGATAACAATAAATTCACAATGACATTCAGCCTGTAGAACTTAAAAAATGGGAGGATTGGGGGTACGCAGAGGCTCTAGATGCTTTATACTAAGTAATAATCACAAGAAATGATACTAAGAAGTGCTGCGTGTGGCTTTATGGCAGTGCAGATACTGGGAAATCTTCTATAGTGAGAATGCTCCAATAAATATTTGTGTGCGACGTACTACAGGAGGGCTAATCGCATTTCAAACTTCA
>ARYC01012298.1:0-13724 GCA_000711775.1 Oxytricha trifallax | reverse complement strand
TATTTACCTATTTTATATATACACTAATCTTTTAAATTACTAATTATGCCACTATTGTCTAACTTCCATTTTTGTTCTTAAAGTGAAGACAATGACAGAGATTAAAAGCATTCTTCAATATTTATATAGATATGTACAATGAAAAATATAGTAATATCAATAATTATGTTAAAAATAATATGATAAACTCGATTATTGATAAAATAGATAAAAATAGGAAAAATGAGAAATACAAATTAATCAAATAATTATATTTAATCTTAACTGTCACTAAATACAAGATGAATTAATCATATTTTGATTTAGATTTTAAATTTAACTTAATTAATAAAATATATTTTAGTGGTCTGGCATATCTTTTGGTGGTCTACCGAAATTATATTATTAATTGAATGTATTAGTAATTCCAGATGTGCAGAAGAATAATGGAGCCAACGTACTGAAGACAACCAGCTAGGATATTTAAATGAGTGAGAGGCCACAGTGATCTAATTACAGTGCAGATGACTCAGTATGAATAATAATATTAATGTCTCACAACCGCCACTAATTCTTTTTACCAATTTATAATGCTAATGCTTTTAAGTCGAGATGCCTACTCCACCAATCCGTGTTACCGACATTAAGTGGGGAGGAGGCATTTACTTTAACAGCGCCGATGGTAGCACGTTTCCTGAACTCAAGATTTTGGGCCGATCAAAAAGAGAAGAATGGAGCCGTTTGAAAACACTATTCTGTGGTCTGAGTCAAAGACGAGGCAGGAGAAATGACTAGTGATCTAACGCAGTATTGACTCTACACATCTGTAATTACTAATAAATTTATTAGTAATATAATTTCGGTAGACCACCAAAAGATATGCCAGACCACTAAAATATATTTTATTAATTAAGTTAAATTTAAATCTAAATCAAAATATGATTAATTCATCTTGTATTTAGTGACAGTTAAGATTAAATATAATTATTTGATTAATTTGTATTTCTCATTTTTCCTATTTTTATCTATTTTATCAATAGTAAATATACTATTAATTGCTGCAATTGGATGTATCAATTTGAGTGTTGACGTTTTAAGTATCATTCCAAGACAAGAATGGGTTAAATTCTTTAATTTACCTGAATACTAAATTATACAGCATTTTTCTGATTATTAGATAAGATTTAAGTAAATAAAATATTTCTAATTAATGATACATTTTCAGTATGAATAGAAACAACTGACATCTCTTATATTTTAGTATTATTTACTTTGTATTACAATTTGTATATTTGCTTGACTATTCAAGTTGCATTTTGGTAAATTTCTCCGATAAAAACTTTCTTAAATATTCAAATTATAGAAAGTCTTCTATGCTTAAGCAGTACCTTTTAATGATTTTCTAGTCTATTCATTATTTTTTATTACTTTTACATAATATAATTCTCTATAATATTCTGCAGCTTCAATTATTATATATTATATTAAGTATGATAAAGTTAATTAAAAAATAATAAATATACGATTCTTACTTATTTTTCGATGTTAAACTAATGTATGTTTATTAATCATTTAATTTCCGCAGAGTTTAAATCAATACCCTTAATAATTGAATTTAGTGTTTCATTCACATCAATTATTTATTTCCACTATATATAATCTCAATTTATATACTCACTTAAATAAAGCAATTACTCATTATAATAAATGTTAAACATGAAACTTTTCTACGCCTGCTGCCTCTAATTAAGATATTCACAGTTTTTTCATAATTAATTACTCACATAATTTTAATGACGATTAATATCATGTTACGGTTTTTTGCTTATGTAAAAATTTTTAAAGTTATTATTAATTAAAAGTTCAAAATGAAATATTTTGAGATGTATTATGTTGCTCTATTTAGCAAATATGTCAATTAATTTTAAATATAGATCTTTTTAACTTGGTTAGCTATTTAGTAGTATGATTTTAAAAACTTAATTTTTTGGTATACTGTGACATTTTAAGCTAAATAATTTATTAATAAACAATAATGTGATATAGTTCATGCATATCAAAATCCATAAATAAATCATCATCTTCGTAGCTCGAGACTTGCCTTGCTTACTATTTAGTTTATTTATAATCAATACTCTAATTTTATTAACAGATTAAAATGACTAAAATGATAATTAATATTCAAATCATAGAATAAGATATTAGTTAGTCAAAACTTAAATCGAGAAACATTTTAAGTTAAATTTGCAAAACTTTCAATAAACAAAATGTTTATAAATTTAATTGTTTATATCTTATTTTTTTTTAAATAATTATAATATCTGCCATAGAATATGTTTAGTATAGTCTAATAATCTAATAGCAGAAACTTTATTTAGGAAAATAACAAATCTTTAGATTTATTTATGTAAGTATGTGATGAAGATGAGTTTAAAGATTCTTTAGATACTACAAATAATATTTTATATGAAGTATTCATAGTAAGCGAACTCTTATTAATCAAATTTCAAATTTATTAAAAATTGTTGCTAAATAAAGAATGCTTTCATAATAAATATGTTAAACATATTTCTGATAATAAAGAAAAAGTTTCAATTCCAATAACAAACGCAGAAGATATATCCATATGGCAGGAAAGCATAAAACTCAAAGACGGTGAAAATTTCTTAAGTATAAAATTAATAGAATTGTAAAACTATTTTCCACACTATAGTATTCTTGCTGTGAGAATTTTATTTAACTACTAAAGTTAAAAAGATTTAGCATGAAAAAGAGGTAAGAAATCAATCACAGTAGACTTTAAAGGCGAATAAAATTTGAATTAATAGTACTCATGACAGTGGCAACATTATAGAATATAAAAATAGCTTTAAAGGTACATAAACCATCAATATTAATTAATCATTATTTTTAGCATGTTGTTTAAGTAATTTATTTAAATTAGTAGTTAATCTGTTGAGGTTATCAATCACTGAATTCTTAAGTATCAAAATTTCCAACTAAATCTATCGGAAGTTTTTATCTTTCATAGGTATTGCATTTATTATGATTTCTATTTAACTATAAAACTTATTAGATGATACTATGTATCTATTTAATAACATATAAGCAATATAAACGTAGGCATCGTAAAACCCTTTATCAAAGCCAGTAACTTTTCATAAGTTTGAGATTAAATGTAAGCTTAGTATGCAGGAAAAGCTAATTTTGCTACACACAGAAATCATTTAAGAAGACTAACCAAGAAAAAATTTTTTTTTTACTTAAACTAAGTGTTTGTGCTTCAAATGCATGCGAAGAAATGAAAAATGCAACAATAAGCGAGTATTCTCAAAAGCATGATAAACATTATAGGCAGAATTATATCTTATTTATGTAACTTCATTTAATTAAAACGTAAATCTAAATTTTAGTATAATTATAACGTGAAGCAATATATAAAAATATTTAGTATTACTATTTAAATGGTTTAGAAGCTTCACTGGTAATAATAATTATTATTTTGTTTCTCCACTTCAAAAAATCTAAACCATTATACTATTATAATAAATAGTTAATTTTCAACTGTTGTGGTCAATTAGCTTATTATTAAGATAATATAGATGATCAAATTATCAAATAAATGTTTTATTTAGTAATTAAGAAAAATAAGCTCATAAAAGGTATAGTAAAGGAAAGTATTCGACTTTGCTTAAATTGAGAAACAGAGATAAGAATTTTTTTAAAAAATTTATTTAAAAATTTAGCATATAACCAGCTTGCAAACTTCACAATCAGAAAAACAATAAATAATTGAAGCAATGAGGATTACACAAATAAGTGAAAATTACCTTCCTTGAAAAGAAAATAATTTGGGAAAGTTAATTATTAAAAATTTAGCTATAATCATTAAATTAAAAAGGCGGAAACCGGTAATCAACCATTTAAATAAGGAAACTCCAAACTCTATAAAATATAAGATTAATCAATTAGTATAAAAAATAAATTCATCAAACCCCAACACAACCATTAATAACAACACTTAGATGAATCAACTTCAGCACCTAAATCGTTTTATGAGAAAATTAAACAATAAGTAGGGCAATTTTACACACTACAATACGACTTCTATAAAATATTTCATTGAGAATCTCTCAATAGATCAAAGCTACACAATAAATAAAATATCACAAAATGATAAAATACTATGAAGATTAGACTCAGATTAAAAAGAAAAAAATTTGGGCAGTTAATATTCAGATCTATCTTTAAATAAAACATAAACAATGGAGTCAAAACGTTTAATAAAACTACATCTTCCTAAAGTACAAGTAATCAACAAAAATGAAGAAGCACTTAAGAAATTTTAATGCAAATTAAGAAATTGTTAATAAAATTTTTAATATAATTTTATCCAATAATAATTTAAGAAAAAATTATCTAATTCTTTCTAATAATCAAAATATATTATTTAAACGAAGTTTTCATCGAAATATTAAAATTCCTAGAGCAAAATTTGAAGATTTGAAGAAATTTTGAATTTAAATAAATAAAAGTGACTATGATTTAATTTTATATAATAATTTTGCAGCTATTAGCGATATAAAACATTTCGGTAACATTATATATAGTGCTAAAATATGAAAGCATAAAGCTACCAATTATTAAAAGAGTGATTTATTAAATTTTTATTAAAATTATTTTCCTAAATGAAAATAAATTTTGACTTCATTACTTGGTAAAAATGCTGAAGCCCGACTACAGAGCATCATTGAATTTTTCTCGCAACCGACTGAGTATCTGAATCTCCAGATGAAATCTTTCCGTATCCAAGAAGTCCTTGAGCCACTATCATTGCCAGCGATACCATCTTTGAGTTATGAATCCAATGACTATAGGCAAGATGACTTTTAAAGTCACACGTTGAGGTTGGCGAATGGTCTAGACCATTTTCGGGAACAAAGTTGATGTTTTCTATAAGCATGTGGTCGAGAGAGAATAATATCCTCTGCCATAAGACTTACCTTCACGAAGGATGCCTCTTGAGTGTCGGGAAGTAGAATAAGACAGGACCATGGAAGAGACATTCAAGATAGTATGGTCGCACTGGGAAGTAAATGATACGACCGGTGGCAGAGGTTAGGGCCCTATAAAGCCCTTATAAAAGTTTAGCATATTAAGTGAATTTAATTAATAAAATCTGAACTGTAATATATTCATTTTTATTTTATGAAGTAATCTAACAACTTTAACATGTATTAAAGTGTTTTTATTAAAAATCATGTTTAGTGAAAAGGTGATAATAGATTTTTCTGTTTTTTCACATATTAATACTCTTATTTTTAAAATAACTTAAGAATTTATACTTATATTAAATGAATGCTATATGTATAAGGATTTTAAATTTTTAAACTAATAATTTATACTAAATAATTCAAATAAAAATTTTAATTAATTTTAAGATAATTCTGTTCTCTTTTTTTTACTGATCATAGAATCCTGATTTATATACAAATAAATAATTAAGTCATATATAATAAATAGAATTATTTATAATTTTTAAAATCTCTATCAGAATAGTAATAAAATTTAATAAAAGATAAGCGAATTTTAGAGAAACATTAAAACACAAACATATTTTAATTATGTATCAAATTGCCTTAAATAGCAAAAGAGAATAGTTGCGAATATACCGTTACAGTTTAATAAAAGGAATATTAAAGTGGAAAAAATGTGTCAAAAACGAAATGCTTTTATAAAAACCTTAAATAAGCTTGATTATGTAATTATATTTTTCATATTAGTAGACACGTATCGATTTCTTAAATCTACGATGATATTTATCATTCTAAACCTAGAATATCTTCTTCTTCCCAGTCTTTGTATATTTGCTGGGCTTATTTCTTGTAATAATTGATTTTTTCGACATCCTATTCTTCAGTATCATTAATTTGAACAGTGGTGCTTGCTGCTTTTATTTGCTGGATTCTCACTTAATTTCTCAATCTTAGCATTTGCTTCAATGCATTGAGAGCAAATATGGTAACTCTTCAATCCAAACATATAGCGACAGCCATCTTGCATTGCTGAAAATACTATCCAACCAATTTCCTCTGTTTCGCAATTATGATTTACCTGAATTCTTAATACCAACATTGCTTTGATCATTTTTATCAGGCGAGCTTAATTTTAGCACAATTCGATAGAAGATCAGAGATTTTTGTGACCTGTCATATCCGAGACACAGATTTGTTGAGTGCATGGAGATATTACAGATCAAGAAGGGAATAATATCTACTTGCAAATACTCTAGATTTATGGTACTGGTCTTGATAGCATAGCAATGACTGGCACTATTCATGATGATGAGTTTTTATATACAACTATCTTGTTTCCATAGATTCATTCAGGGTGGGATTTAAAAATATTCATGTATGTTATTAAACAATTCCTCTCAATATTAGTGGAATCTTTTATAAGAAAAGCTACTAGAAGCAAAAAGAATTCTTCTGATTTCTAGATGTTTATTCCAAAGCACCTAAGGCAAATAAAGAGATTCCTGAGTCATCTCAAACAGATTTTCTAATGAAGAGGCATCATCGAAAGGTTTAATTTTTTCATTTGGTAACTTCGGTTATTTAGTATTTCCAGGTGAATCTGTTATCATAATATTTCTAGTAGAAAGTTTTGTCTCTTCTTTACTTATAAACTTAAATTTTAGATGTCCATCTTAGCTCCAGTTATTCTTGAGATATTATTGACAGTCCACGATTCATTCATTCAAGAAGTTTATCTATGCATGCTCCTATCTTTTGGAGTAGCCATATAGTAAGAAAAATCAAAATTTCCCGTTTTTGGGGAAAGTTTTCCTTGACTTTAGATTATTTGAACATGAATTGGAACTAATTTTTATTGGTAAAAAAACTCTATGTTTTATCTTCTGCTAGTTCATCTACCTCTTAAATGCATGAAAAAGTTTTGGGCATCATCTTACTCTAAATGCGAATAGAATTTTGATTATCAATAGCTCCCCTATTCCCATTTTACTATTACTGTTGTTGCATAAGCAATTATTGCTAAATCATCATTTTTTGTTCCTTGGTTGTGTTATAGGTCTATTACTAACTAATATTAGTAGATGTGGAAATAATAACTCAGCTTAAATCAGTCTAAAAAGCGAAATTAAAAATGAATTCTGAATGAGAAATATATATATATATTACTTGGGATCGCGTCGAAGTTTATTGCATCTTGCTTAATATATAGAAATATCTGAATTTAATGATAAAAGATTTTTCTTTGTATTTATTCTATATTAAATTCTCTCAAAATGTTTTTATTTTTCTTTTACATATTTAATTTATTTAAAAATATTTATACTTAATACAATAAGTTAATTTAAATTAATAATAAGTGAGCAATATATTAATAAATAAAATAGCTTCAAACTATTAGACATAAAGTAGTTCAAAAGTAAGAAAAACTAAAAATTTAATACCTTTGCCCTAATTTGTATGACACTTCAATGTTTATAAATATTAAATTTAATTATTATAGGATATCTAATTCAAAAATTATTAATGATAAAAATTGAATATTTACTTATTCAAAAAGAAATTTGATAACTAACATTCCTCGAAAGTATTCAGAGAGACTTCAAGGGAAGGCATATTGAAAAAAACTAAAGACTATCAAATAAAGAATTAAGCGAATTTTCTACCACTACAATTGAACATTATTTCAGGAAGTCCCTTCATTTTACGAAGATTTCCCTTAATTTTTTATGTAGTTTGAAGCTAAGGCAGGGAGACTCTGATCAAATTGGGAGTTTCTATTATAAATATGATGCCTAGCTACATCATAATTATCTACATTAAATCAGATCTAATTTGGCAAGACTTAACAAAAATAATGAAAATGCAGATGACTCTAAGATATAATTGAATTTGTAATTTAACCATTCCAAGAGAGACAAATCCCCATCATAGTTTAAGCCAAGTTTGAATCAGATAAAATCCGTTTAAATCGACACTGGAAAAAAAACTAAAGAATACTAATAATATCATAAAGCTCCAAGCAAGACGATAGTAATGAAGAAGAGGGTGATATTGGCAATAGAAGTACTGGCGATAGTATTAATTTAGAGACACCTATTGAAATTGATAATTAGTCTGAATTTTATTTTGCTGATCAGTATGAGCAATTCTCATTTTATATTGAGATTAAGGTTTCCCAAAACTCTCATTTATTTGAGTATCTCACGTAGCCAAACACTATCAAGTAGAAAGAAAAAAACTATTAGTTCTATAGGAATCTGAAGAAAAATCTCCTGACATAAAACTAAATCTCTAATGAGCGAGGATAGATAAGACCATCCCCAATACTTAAGTGTGGCTTTTATCATATTTAATGAAGTTGCAAATAATAAAATTCTAGATAGCACTAAAGTGATAACATGTTATGAATAAAATCATTATAGAGAGTAAAAGTAGCGAGTCCCAAACCAAACCAAAATCTAATCATATTGAATTTGAAAAAGTCTTCTACCTAGTATATATATTGTTTTACTGCTTCTCATGAAACTTTGACCATTATGTTTGCTTTCACAGATAATTATCCAGAATTTAGAAATCATAGCAAGTATTCCGCTATGAGCAAGTCCTGGCCATACAACTATCAAATATGGACATAAGGTAGCCAACAAGAGCTTTCGCGTGCTCTTTTGTTGATGCTCTAAAGCATCTAGGCATCTAAGCTTGTAGGATGTCTGAATTGTAAACTCTATTCTCTATTTGATCAGCTCCTCAATAAAATTATCAAAAATATATCATTGATAAATTAAGAAATATGTCAAATAGTATATCAAGTTCATCTCTGCTTGTAGAAGAATTTTTTGTGGAAATTGTAAACGGTTAATGGGAAATTTCAAGATATCAAAGAAGAGTACTTGTAGGTTTACATGATCGCATTTTATATCGAATTCGTCTGCAAAACTAATTTTAAAGTAAAGTAAGCTTTTAATACTAAAATATTTAATAAGTCAATTATAGATCAATCACCAAATATAAAATCACAACCATCCTTATAATTAATTATATTAAAACATTTGTAGTTTAAGAATGGAGTTCAGTCTGAGAAAACAGAGCTAATGAAGTAACATATACTTTAGTTAGGAGTGGAGGAATGTCTGCTGTTACCACGAAAATAGTTAATAAATTGAGGAAAAGCCCACTTATGAAAGCCTCACAAATTAGCTCGAAACCACCCAAGGAGGATCATGATGGTCAACACCAACCCCACTGACTACAACCTCTTGCCTAAATTGTTCTAGGCGGGCTCCGTCAAAGCCGAGTTGGAGAGGATCTATGAAGCTATGAGAGGCAAGGTGTTAGCGGGGTTACAAGTAGTCTTAATCAAGAATGGCTCCCAGATCCATCATAGAGCACTTCACCAACAGCTGGTTCAGTGAGATAAATAATGAACTTTGGAAGTGACACTAGCAGGAGATACAGCTCTAGAATTCCCTAAAAATTCTTGTGCCCTACATTCCAATTATTATTAAATATGAAAGAAAATAATATATTTTAAGATTTGTAAATTTTTAAAGTGTGAACTAACTTAAGTTAAGTATTTTTAATAATGAGGATTAATTCTAAATTAAAAAAAATTGATTAAATTTTACTCTTAGAGTTTTATCATACCATACTCCATGAGAAATTCGGCAAAATTCACTAATATATTCTGAAACATCAAAATGTTTAAAAAACACTTAAAATCTTTGATGATATATATACTGGCAAAATACATAAAGTCTAATAACTATGAGAAGGCAATATTAATATCAATATTGACAGCTAACAAAGTTATCTTCGCTAATATTATTCAAAAAGGTTTTGAGCCAAAGAGAAATGGTGGAACTGTCTTTCACTATTAATTATGAAAATATTGGGAATCAATTCAAATTCAGAGACTATGTAGATGATATTAAAACTATTAACAAGAAAAGAATCAAAGATTATAAATAATAAGCAAAATAAAAGAAAAGTAGATAAGATAGAAATAAGACTCTAGAAAATATTAGGAATGACTAGTCCAGAACTTTTCTAAGAAAGGTTTGAAGAATAATAGCTAAAAAAGTAAAGTATTATTTAATTAAAAGTAAATTGTGAGATTTGCAACAATTTTAACTACCACAACTAAATTTAATGCTAGGATTACTTATAAGAACCTAAAGGAAGGAATTTATAACGAGTTCTCAAATAAATACCGTGACATAATAGCTTACTCTATGGCTTATGCTTACGTTAACAAAACTTCGACTTTGATCATAGATTATGAACCAATTCCAACTAACAGTAAGTAATCATAGTATTTTACTATTGATGATAGTCCTATTTTTCTATATGATAAATTCGACATGGACTCTAAGTTCATACTAGAGATCGATCTAAAAAAGTTCAATACCAAGACGACCCAGTATAATTTAGTAATGACGACTCTGGCAATGATGACGACTCTATTCCCTGATATTATGATCACCTCATAACTATATATACTCTAAATATTTTGGGTAGCCATTATTACAAGAAGGAAATATAAATATATAATAAAAATTTATCTTAAAATCCTCTTTAACGAGGGAGACTAAAGAGAGGGAAAAAAACCCAAAGATAAACTAATTTCTAAACCAGTGAAAATTTTCTCTCTCTCATCACCTAAGATCAGTTAAAAAATAAATAGCTGATTTAGGCCCCGAAACGCTTTCAGTCGTCAACATTAATAACCATTATATGGCTGAATTCAATTTTAACTATTAAATAACTAATAACATGATGAAGATCAAACAATTTCAAGTGATCCAAATTATATACACCAACAAAAAGATAACTCATAAGCTCCTAAATGGAGATATTAAGCTCCCATTCAATACTTTAATTTAAATCATCTTCATCAGTATATAATCTTTACCAGAAATTAAACCATAAAAAATAAACATACAAAATATACCTAAGTTAATATGGGATTTATTTCATACATATAATAAACCTATTGGCTACAATTGAATAAAAACCTCATTTAACCTCATGACGAAAGAATATACAACCCCCGCTAATATATTCTTATCTATGATAATAACTTAAAAGGAATTAAAAATGTTCACACCTTAACACCATTAACATCATCATCTTAACTAATAACACCGGTACTGGATAACAATTAGCACATAACAGATTGACCGGAAAGAAGAGAATTAAGATGAAAGTAAACTAATATTTAATAGTTTAACCTGCTTCTTCAATTAATACCTACATAATGATTTTACATTGAGAATTTAAACTATTGGAAGAGGAGAAGGGAAATAAACTTTAATAAATGAAAAGAATTAAAAACAACAAAGAAGACATGTCCTACTTCAACATTCTTTACTAATTATGAGTGACTTAACTACTTGATAAATTTAAATGGTTCTTATATTTATATCTTAACATAAAAATAAATACAGGGGTCCCCAGAGAACTCAATTGGGATACTTATTATAACTATATAGTAATATTTATCTCTTTATTTAGTTTTTTTACTCTTCTATATGAATTCAATCCAATAACTACTTTTTAAAATATTTAAATTAAACTTTAAATTACTGTATTGATATAAGTAGTATTTACAAGTTATATAAATATTAATATTTATTTCCTTGTTAATTTTTTCAATTTAAAATATAAGATATTAATTAGATAATTAAATTTAAAATTGTTATAAGTCTATATTTTTAAAAATATCAGACCTCCCCCCAAATATAGAATCACATATCATAATATTTTTTCATAAATCTTCAATTTATTTCTTCGCATAAAATCCTTCCCCAAATCGGTTAAAATTTACGAAGAAAATATAATCTGAAAAAATTATCCGATTTTTTATTTCGATTAACTTCATTAAGTATACAAGGTGCTAAATATGTGTACCCAAATATGATCAATAAATTAAAAAATTCATTGATATTATTTTGAAATATATAATTAATTTATACCTAAAAGATATTTTCAAAATACAAATTTACGTTTTAGAAATTATCGCATAATTATTTTAATTTCTTTCTTAATATTTACATACTATTAATTATATGGAACTCATCTATAGAATTATATATACTTGGCTTGAAATATTAATCACTAGAATAGATTAGGACAAATCTAAAAAGCTGAGTAAATTTTATGATAATTAAAATTTTAAGGCTTATCAAATTTCTAATTATCTTTATTAATAAATTCAATTTATTGCATTGTACAGTTTATCATGAATATTATTAATTTCTATTTTATACTTAAATATGTCGAGATGTAAAATTAGGGGTGTATTTGTTAATCAAAAGAATGCTTTTCAATTTATTTTCTCTTATAAAAATTATATTCTCAACCCAGAATTGATTTAGAATTTTGGTCTCTAGCTGAAAGTACAGTATTGCCAAAATAGTGGTAGTTAGGTTTTCACTGTTTGAATTTTCAAAAAATTTTTGGGGTTTAGGTTTATGGTAGAAGTTTTTGATGAAGTAGAAATATAATGACATTGACAATAATAGAAATTCTAAAAAAATGGATGCTTCAAATTCATATTATTAGTGTTAACTTACTATTGTAATAAATAAATTTCTGATTAAAAATTAATATTCAAATCTAATATTAGAATATTATAAAGTATTTTTTTATGAAGCCTAATTACGTCTTCATTTTAAAGAATAGAGCTTATGTTGGAAAGGACTTATACATACTTAGAACTTTAATTAGTAAGTTTTAATTATTTAATTAAAATTAAGAAGAAATGCTTTATTTGGTGTTGACGTTTAGCTCTCGCTTCTCCCAGGTGGCGTCCATTCTCGAAGATACCGTCAAGTTCTCAAAGGAGAATCTACCTCTAATAGGTGACAGTGAACTAAATTAAACCTCTTAGGTGACGTCTAGTTCTACCAGTTTTAATAAATAATTAAAATAAAAGTATTATTTTTTGAGTAAAATATTTTCAGCAAAATCTTGTAATTATTTTGCTGTTTTATGTTTCTCTTAAGATATTAAAAAAATATCTATATCAAATAATTTTACTATTTTACTTAATTAATATCTCAGAAGCTAATAACAATCACCAAATGTAATAGTGACAAAAAACCACATTTACAAAATCAAAACCCCAAAACCCCTTAATGAGGTTTATAAGTGCTTTGATTTGTAGGGAATTTGTTAGGGGTTGGGGTTATTAATAGGTTTTAATGTGAAATTTATAGTAAATGTATTTAATTTAATCACTCAAAATGCACTTTTGGATCATGTGGGAGAGGTCTAAAGTTTATCTTACTAAACCACAACTCTATATCCTCTATTGATATGTCTGATCTTGAGTTTGGTTTAATTAATATTGACTCTGCCATTTGTTTCATTGATTGAGATACTCTTGTTTTGTCAATAAATTGCCTTATTCTTTATTTAGCATCCTTCTCGTATCTTGTATAGTAATATTCATTGCGAGGCATATCGCACTCTATTATAATTGCTGCTAAAGCCCACACATCCCACTATAAGTCTCCATCTCTCCAGTCTTCTCTTTTTTATAATAGCCTGGAGTTCCCATTACACTTCCAAGCCTTGATACTTCCACTCTTAAGGCTCTGTTGAAATCAATAATTGTTACTGTTACTGGTGAAAAGTTCAACATTATATTCTCAGGCTTGAGATCTCTGTGAACAAAGCCTAACTTATGAAGCTCTTTGATACCTT
>ARYC01012297.1:0-16842 GCA_000711775.1 Oxytricha trifallax | reverse complement strand
GTAGTATTAATAAATCTAAATTTCGAATAACAGGCTATTGCTAATATTACAAGCATACCATTGAATTAAAATTAATTATAAAGTAATTATACATTCAGTTATAATAGCCAAATACAAAGGAAAAATAATGATTTTTTAAAAATAGCTTTCTAATTAAATTGAAAAGAGAATTAAAATTTTAAAATTAGAAATAAATAAAAAATAAATTTATTTTTCATTCAATTCTATATAAGCTATAATTTATAAAATTTATTTAAAAATTAAACAAGATAAAAGGTGGATTATTTTTGAATAAAGATTAAAAAAAAGGTTAATATTATTGAAGCATTAGCGAGAGTTTATTAAATACAATCAAAATTATGAAACGTGAAAAGGTATTTAATTGCAGCTATTTTAGAAAAATTAAAAAAAAAGAATAAAAATAAATTTCAAAATTATTCTTAACAGTAAATTTTACATTTATATTAGATGAAAGCAAATAATAGTCTTAATTAATTAAAAAACGTCAAAGCGTTATGTAAAAATATATATATATATATCTTAAGAAAATAAAAAGAAGCTTATTTAAATTACTCATAAATAGCAGAGGAAATTAATACTCTTTATTAATGGAGTTGATTCAAAATAATAGTTCTTTTGCTTAATTAATTTAATCATTTTATTGATTAATCTAAAAATACCAGGATTTTACGACTTGACTTTAAGTTCTAAGAGAATTTCAGTAAGTATTAAAGTTAATTTGGAATAGTTAATTCCTTTAAAATTAATACAAAAATTGTCAATGACAACTTCTTCTAGAAGCTACTCATATATTTTAATAAAGATTGATCTTAATTTTTCAAGGAGCTTACTGTTTAAAAATTTCATGGTTTTTTATATAATGTATATAAATATGTTTTAGAAGAAAGGTGCTCGTAATGATTTACTTTAGATATTATGTTGGAAGATTACAAGAGTGAATTTTTTTATAAACTATCGAGTGCAAATTTAATCTTTAATTAAATCTCCTAGCTAGTTTTATTTAAATTAGAAGATCTATTATAAAATAAAGTAAATTATTAAGGAAATTTAGTAGAAAAATTACGATAAAAATGGAATCCAACTCAGAACTAGCAGCAAATATATTTATCTTTCTCCAAATCACTAATTCAAGTTTATTGGTTTAGGTGGTCATCCTATTAAGTATTAATATTATATTAAAATTATAATGGATACTACCAATATTAGCATTTATTAGCATTTTATGAGAAAAAATTAACATGATTAATTTATTAATAATGTAATGAAGATAATTAAATCTTAATATTTAGTTTACAAGTTTCAAAGTATTAAAGACCAATACAGATTATTTTGGTAATGCTAGAAAATAGTTGGACTGTTCTTTTCTACTTAGAAAGTAACGAAACTCTCTTTGTTAAAGAATTTCAACGTGAAGAGAAAATTTTTTAAGATAAATGAATTAAAGATGGTTTAGATATCTACCTACCCAGAATTCTAAATAAAAAACCTCTTTTTAGATGTGATGAGTGATTCAAATTAGGCCTCTGTTTACTTTCAAAGAAGTTACAATACTCCAACAAGTCATTAAAAACAAATCTCTTCTTTTGCATTCCTTTAACTTTAAATTTGTGTACTTAAATGATGTTTTTTAAAGAAGCTTATGATAAAAGCTACAGTATCTCTTCAAATAAATAAGAAAAGCTGAATATTAAAATTTGTGCCACGGAGCTGTTGGAACTGCGTAAGCGCCACATTTTTCTAAAGTAAACTTACATTTTCTAATTTTATAGGAAATTCTTGTTCTTCTAATAACTAGATTAATGAGCTCTACTAATTAAAATAGAGAGAAAGGTATTAAATAGAGATTGAACAGAGCAAAAGACACTGTAATAATAGAAACATAATTACAAAATGAGTTGAGCATTGATTTAGGGGTTTGATCTAAGAGAAGAAACTATCAAGCCATAAGTAGATGTAAAAATATTAAAAAAATCTACCAAAAGATCAATATATATCTGAGCTAATTAATTATTTAAAAATCTATAATCGTTTTACAAACAACATTCTTCCTTTTCTCACACAAATTTAGCTTTATATGTCTTACTCTCTTAGCAGGGTACATTATAAAATTTACATTATCCATTTTTAAATCATGTATCAAGTGATAAAGCAGTTATTTCCTTTTATGTCCTTTCAAATGGAATCCAATAAATCCTATACCATTATTAATGTGAGAGTTAAAAGCAATTGCTATATCTAAATTATCATTTAAATCATTGAGATTTTAGTTATTTGAATTTAATATTAAATTAAAAAAAAGGGGAGAAAGTTTCCTGCACCAGTTTATGATAAAACAATTTTGGGAAGTTTCCTGCACTTTTTTTTAAATCTTTTTATTTAGATTTTTTAATTAAATTAATTTTTATAACAACTATCAACCAATTTCAGGACTAATTTCATTGTTTAATTATCTTTTAATTTATTAATCAATAGTCAATATATCTCTTTAGATTACTAAAACTCTGACATTTTTCATCTGATATTTGAAGGTTCTGTCTCTTAATCATATTATTGCTTTCCTATAGTAATTCAAAATATTGTATCCAATTGTCATTGTAATTCTGATTGAATTTGTCATATTCTTACCATGCCTATTTAATGTTATACAATATTTTCTTGAGCTACTTCAATGATGAACAATATACTCTTAATATTAAATGGGTCATAAAAATGTTAAATTTTAAATACATGTCAAATTTATTAAATTTTTCATAAATAAAATAAAGCGTGCAGGAAACTTCCTCGAGTGCAGGGAATTTCCCTCCCCCAAAAAAATATTTTCTCAATAAAAATAATTATTATCTCTTAATCAGCGTAATTATGTCTCAGTTATTGCAAGAACAATAAGTATTAATCAGCCCCCTTATCAAACGAGGGTGATTGCATGTGTTTCTTTTCCAATATTTCCATTTATTCCTAAATTGATAGCCTTCAGTTTGTATCTAAACCTTTTAGTCATAAAATTTAAACATGTCTTTTTAGTAAAATATCTTGATAAAAAGGTATTAAAGGTAAAAATTACATTTTAAATATCAATTTTCAATTAACTTCATATGCAATCTGAATTTTATCAATTATATAAATTAATAATGATGCTTTTTAGCAAATTAAGGAAGACCTTATATTATGGCAGATAATCACAACTTAATCATTCTAGAAGGTGCCTGACCACATGTTTATCTAGTAGTAAGAATCCTGATTCCACCCTAGTCTCTAAGTCTACGACACAGTGACACTGTCTACAACTAGTCTATACGTCCGCTGGAATATTTGGTTGGTTAGTCTAGTCCAGTCTCCTTCCTTATATACTCCTAACTTGCAAAAGAAGGGGCATCCACCGAAATGAAGTTGTGTATCAATAGAGTTTACCAATCACTTAGTTACTACCTACTCCTGTTTTTCTCTTCCAGTGGGAAGCGTGCAGCTTCAAAGCAAAATGGGCGCCTACGTCCCAAAATGTCACTTAAGCCACTATACGAGCAATGCGACTTAATGCAAAGCAATATGTACTAGCTCGAAGAGCATTAGAGGAAGTAGGTTGGTATCAAGGTTCACCACGAGGAAGTAGGTTTGCTGATACCAAATATACAATTTAATTATTCTTAAAATGGAAAATTAATTAAAGCCAATCACTCTCTTAATGCGATTGAGTGTTTGTGAGATATTCCATTCTTTTATAAAATTTGGCTATCGATTAAGCAGAAATATTTAAGTCAATAAATCGGCGATGAAACATCACAGCTCTCTAGGCTAAAGAGAAATTAGACCTATACTTCAAAGCATTTCATTGACAAGATAATCAATATGATGTTGTTTAAGATTTCAAGGTTCTTTTTTGCTTATAATTAAGTTTATATATCTTCTAATTCAATGCTAATAGAAAATGAGACCTAGCAGTAGAATGAGATTTATGAAGCATATTTGCTAAAGAAGTGTAATTAATAATAGGTTTATAAAAGTCATTATCTTTATTGCACCAATTTTGCAACTTAAACAAAGAATCTAAATACTCACTGTCATAAATTTTGAATCCAAACTTCTCGGATAACCACCTTCAATATTTAAGACCTTATTAATGAAAACCCTAAATTACTCTAGCCTTTTTAATGCTTATAAGATTTTTTTTAATCATTTTTTATTTATAGAAGTGTTGAATTTAATCAAATAATCAATTGTTTTTTGGATGTGGTAATAATTATATTTAATTATGATATAAGTTACAATACATTTATTATTATTGGTGATATGATGTTGAAGATTTACTTACATCTTTTCCAAAATCAAGCAAAATTTTATTTAAATGCAATTAATCCTATTTATTTAATCAATTTTACCCACTCATTTATATAATTCATGAAATTAATAGCAAAATTCAAGGGATTTTGATTACTTATATAGAACGCAATCATTGTAAAATATTATTAAATTTAAACTACTTGTTGATAAAATTGCTTCCATAGTTATATCTATTTTGTTTCTATAGACATTATTATAGTTATTTAAAAAATATAAAATATAAATGAATTTACTTTATTCATTAATATTTTTTCTGAATAAGACTAAGTGGAACACATATAAGACCAATTTATGGACAAAGACAAGAATTCAGGCAATTTATAGCAAGTTTTGTCTTACTATCAGAAATCTTATATTAATCAATATCGATTAGCGCCAGGTTGGCAGGTGGATGGAAGCCTGTTCAGCTTAGGAACACTGATGGTTAGAATCCCAGACCCGCATATGGTTTATTATCGTAGAATGATTGGAAAGGACCTCATCCAAGGCAGTAAAGCCTAGAATTGGATGGCTTTGCTTAAAAGATCTGTCTCTGTTTAAGTACTTTAGTCGATAAGACTATATGAATCCATTTATCTAATCAAAACTTAATAGTAGGATTTCATTACTTTTCATAAAAACTAAGATTGCAACATTATGAAGTAGATGCTTGCAATTGAGACAATATTAATTAAATTATCTGCTCCATATTTAGTAATTAATAATTTAAAATCAGTATTATATATATCATTTTAATAATTTCTACTCCAACCTTACCTAAGTGAATTACTTACTTACTATTAATCATAATCTAAATAAGATTTTGGGTAATTTTTTTGAGAAATTAAGCAACATAATAATATTGCATTTTAGAAGACATAGGCAAAGATATTCCTTACTTAATAGAGTAGCATACAAAATCTTAAAATATTTCAACAGTAAGTATAAATCATTATTGAACTTTGAGTCTTTTCTAAATAAATCAAAAGAAAACTTAGTTTTCCATGCAATAGATAGTTCACTATCTTCTTCTTATGGAGATAAAAGTCTAATTTATCTATATTCATTTTATTTAATTTTTAATGCATATAATGTTTATAAACTAGAATATATATTATAAATATTATATTTATTTGCAAGATTTGTCAAATTCCTAAAACAACAAATTAAATTTGATATGAGCCATACTAGATCAAGCTTTGATCTCCAACCCGGATTTTATGGAAGACAGAAGGATGATTAAAGCAAGAATATGATAAAAAAATCAATCAAAGGGAAATTTAAAGCGTAATCTAGAGCAAAAATAGAGACATTAAGCACTCAAAACCCCAAAACCTCTTAGCGAGGTTTATAAGTGCTTTGATTAGTATGGTAAAGTTGGGATTTTATATGGGTTAATAGAGAAAAGGCAGGTTTTGTGAGTGATTAATATGTATTTAATATATATTAGTTTAATTTAATCAAACGAATTTTTTCAGCTTGTCTTTGTTTTATCTTGAATCTAGCCTTCTTTAATGGTTCAAGCATATCGTCTAAGGATTGTCTTGGATATGCTGGGGATCTAACAATTATCTTCTCTACAATCTTCTTTTTTTCTTAGCATACATCATCTTTGCTTTATGGGCTTCTCTGCTAGATTTATAGATTGTTTTTCATATTTTGTACCAAAGTAAGACATACCTTCCATATAGATTTCTAATATGATTGCAGCTACTGCCCAAACATCCCACAAAATAGAGCAATTTGTCCATTTTTTTCTGAAAGCAACCTGGAGTACCAAGAACCTTTGCTAAGGTTACAATTTCTTATCTTAAGCCTCTATTAAAATCAATTACGACTACTTCTAAAGGCAAAGGTTTAGCATAACATTTTCAGGCTTCAAATCTCTATGAACATATCCAAGCTAGTGAAGTTCCTATACACCCTTTATCATATTAGATAGAAAATCATTCAAGTCATCTGGGCATCTGTTTTAATATAGATAATCTAGGAGAGTCATTTCAACCTTTTTAGCCTTAGTGCGATGAAACCAAACCCTAAAATAACACCATCTAGCTTGAGCAAGTTCTTGCAATCTTTCTTCTAAGCCTCAATAAGTACGATATATTCGTTAGCATCATTTTAATACTGCTCGTTCTTAAGAGAAAGCTGAAAGGATATACCTTGTAGGGATTGTCATCAACCACTATGAGTTTTGCTTTTTTTAGCAAGCATGTTTATATGTAAGTAGTTTTCAATACAACTGCTAAGATCTACTGCATTAGTACAGGAGTATACATGGCTCTCTCTTAGAAGCATGCTAAAAAGACATTACCAGCAGGTTGATTCATTAATTTTTTTCGCTTCTGCCTCTTAAACTTCTCCTGTTGTTCTTTTTAAGTCTCAAGAGTATTAGATTTTCTTTTAGCGGGCACTGATTTTTGAGTCTCTTTATCTTAAATTAAGAACTCACTTAGGTGATGCTTTTGCATATGCTTATTAACTTTAGCTGAGTGAGTATAAGACTTCTCACAAGCCACGCACAAGTATCTGCCATCAACATTTATCATGCTTAAAATACACCTTAGCCTTACCAGAGTGAACCTCTTTCATATGTCTCTGCAAACTGGAATCGGTCGAGAAGAAATTTAAGCAGTCTTAGCATTCAAAAGTTTTTATATTTTCAATCTAAAGAGGTTCCTTGACTTACTCAGCAACTTCTATTAATGTTAAGAAACTCCCACACCTGTTGACTTTTTTTTGTATTAAATTTATATGAAGAAAACGCTTGCTTCAAATACAAGAGCTCTAAGCTCTGGTTCCTTCTCAATGTATAACTTCTGGTTTCTTATTTGATTCAAGGTTGAGCTGTGATTAACTAGCTCCTAAACCAATTGCTTACGATTTAAGTTAGCCGCCATGTTTAAATTCAAATCTAAATTTCTATTATAAAGCTACTATAAGCATACTTACAAGAGCCACTCTTCAAAAGAGCAACGTATGTGAAAACAATGGTTTAATTTCAGGTGTAAGCAACCATACTTCTCTGTAATTTATAACTATAAATTTTCACATTTTACCCTTAATAATTTTGATTTTGATACCAACTCAGATAAAGAACAGGTTGGTACTGGTATTAATTAAGTTTTGAACCAAATTGGAACTTTTCCATTCAAACCTCACTGGATTAAAACTAGTTACTAATTAAGTTTTGGTACTATTAAATTGGTACCAATTAAACTTAATCGGATTTGGTACCAGTTCTAATTAATTTTAAGCTATTTTAGTACTAATTTAATGGAACTAAATTATTAAAAATGGAGCTCCATCTCTGAAGTTTGTTACAGCTTCTGCTTTCTTTCTCCACGTATCTTTACAGGGTTGACCTCCTATAAGATGCCCATATTCAATAGTAAGATTTTAAACAATAGGATCCAGAAGTCTATAAATTAAACTTGAAATTCATTAATAGGAAGAGGAACAGAGATGAAATCAATGAGTGCTAAAATCAAAAGGGTGGAGGCCCAAGAAATGATCTCAAGATTCAGGAGCAAGGAAGATCTCTATCGATACCTCACTTAGCATGGTAAAAATAAATTGATGATAATTAACTGAATATGCAGTTGGCCTATTCCTTCCAACGATGGAAGGTACCAAAATATCATTCTTAAAAGCTATACTCTGTGATGAGAAGAAAGCCTTTAAAAACTAAGAGATTAAGTTGAAAGAAATATCAAACTACCCAGAGATATCTGTCACTAATCTCAATGAGGATGCTATGAAAGATGAAGAGTTGGTAGTTTACCTTCCTAATAAGAAACAACTCTCTAACAAACTTCCAGAAAGGAGCTTCTTCTTTGCTGTACTTGGTACTTTGAGAGAAGGCTTTCAAAAAGAAATAATTGAAGAAGCTCACAAGAAACGCTACTCTATTTCTCCAGAAGATTTAAAGAAGCAAGGCATACTCATAAGCGATAGCTGGCTTGCGGAGCTTAAGAAGCATCCTTATCTCTCTGGTAAGCTTTTATATATAACTATTAAGGGAAACCTGACTGGTATATTTATAATGAAAGAGAATGCAAAAGTTCACAGAGAAAGAAAATCTCAAACCATTCTTTAAGTTAGCAAGAGACTTTATAAAGAGGTTTAAAAACCTGATGGTATGAATATAGATGCTGGTGCTGGTTCAAAGAGAATAAAAATGGGTCCAAGTTAAGCACCAGAGGAAGAAAAGAAAGAGAAGCCAAATCCTTTTAAGAGTTCGTTTGATATGTAAAATAATTCATTCATTTAAGTCTAACACTTATTAATAAGCATTAATTCTACCCTTTCTTGCACATATCATAGTCTGGTCTTTACCCACTCTCTTGCAACTACTCTGTATGAGATCTACTGTATCGATTGGTAGATCATGCATTAGGTGATAAAGCAGGGACTTCTTGTACTCCAGTAGAATTAGATTCCATTAAATTGTGGACTTTAAGAACTTTATACACAGGAGTTATGTTTTAACTCTTCATAAGCTTTCTTAGACTCCTTTGTCTTATGAACTGATAGGTTATAAACAAACTGGATGATCTCTTGATCGTTGTACTTATCTCTTAGTTTATGTAAGAACTCTACATACTACTCTCTCTTAATATAGCGAGGGTGAATAAAATAAGTTTCTAAGTCTGAATCTTCACTAATACCAGCTAAAATTGCATGAGTGACAACCTTTACCTTTTAGTCATACACTTCTATATTATCATACTTCTTGTACCAAGACTTATTAAAGGTGTTGAATGTAAACACTGCTTCATCAGCGTGTATGAATTTGATGTTATTATCTATAGACCTCTGCATTTAATCATATATATATATAGTTTAAATGATTACTATAAAATGGCACTGTAAAATCAATCACTCTCTTGACTCTGTTGACAGTCTTGAAAGTAATACCATTCCTTCTATAAATATTGGCTATATTCTATGGAGAGATGCGAATGTCAGGAAACTTTCGATGAAACATCACAGCCTCGCTAGTCAAGTGGGAAGTGTGCCCAATACTTAAGAGTCTTAGAATCACAGAGATAGTCAATATGCTGCTAAGAGAACTTTTATCATCTTGCAGGATGTTATCAAGAACCAGCATTGAAATGCTAAAAAGCAAGCAAGCAGTGATACCTTACATTTGAAGCACTCTTACACAATAGTTTTGCAATCGCACAATTATTCATCATTGGCTTTAGTAAGTCTATATAAATACTCGCACCATACCTAAGCTTAAGCAGTAAATCTAAATATTTCTCATCTTAAATAGACCCCAAAATCGCTAATTTCTATTTCTCATTTGCAAACTGGCCTAATTTCTCTACTAACCCTTAAAAAAAAAACCCCAACTTTACCCTAGTAATCAAAGAACTTATAAACCTCACAAAGGGGTTTGGGGTTTAGACTGCAGACCCAACTAAAGTGTAAGAGAATAAGTCAGGAATAATTGCTTGTTGAATAATCAAGATAGTCAATTGCATAGTAGTGAGAGTTTCTCTTTCTTCTTCAATTATAATAATTAAACTTTATATTACTTTTTGTATAATTAATCTGTAAATTATACTCTCTAGTAATTTTATAATTCAAAGCAACTTAGTCTAGTTTAAATGCTTATATGTAAAAATAGTCTTCTTCAATAATGACAACTAGCAAAATCAAATGATAAGAGCTATTTTAATATAAAAGGGAGCGATAGATATAAGAAGCTGCTTTAAGCCATAAATTATTGCTAAAATAAAAAAGAATAGGAAATAGTAGAAATTAAATATACAGAAAACTGCCATATAATTGAAAGTCTAAATTTAATTACAATTAATTGCATAAATGTCTAAAAAATGAGAGTGTTTTTGCATTTATTATTTATAGTACACTAACTGTAAATAATTCTGTTTGAGCGGAGCGAGTATGAGTAATTATAGTACTGTATTATGAAAGGATTTGTTTGTTAGTGTATTTAGGTTTTTTTTGGCTACCCATAAGAGAAAACATTTTGACTTAATATATTCTGCTTTCATTTCTTAAAATTCACGAGTTATATTATCCTCATTTAAGAACAAAAGGTTCAATTTGTATCCTAACAACAAAAATTAGGTAAGATTTGCAGAAATAGTGTTTCAAAAAATAGTAAAGAGTCTTACATTGCTTTAAAGAGCTATTGTAAATTGAGAATGCTCAAAACCATTTTTATAAATAATAATTGAATTATATTCTGTTTTAATTTAAGATAATGAAAATTTTTAATTTTCAAAAAATTCATATACAATATTAGGAAATCAAGCATTAATCAACAAGTCATAAGAAATCAGTAGCTTAAAGAAAATATGTTTTGAGTAATATAAGAAATATCTAATATCTAGATTATTACTTTTATTATTAATATTCGTTAATTAAGCAAAATTGTTTTTAAATAGAATAAATAATAAGCAATATAAATTACATTTATATTGCTAATTAGAATTAAAAAATATTAATTTATTATCATCTAGAATATTAATTATCTTGTGTTTCTTTAGCTTACTCTGTTGCAAGTATTTTATCTACATTCAGACTTAGATACAGATAATATGCTACTCTAGCCATAGAAGTGTTATATTTATTTTCCGCCTGCAATAATTCCTTACTTGATGGCCTACTCTTACTGACATCTAGCAAAAAATGTATTATCTTTAATGTTTTTAACTCAAATTAAGCCAATTCATGTACTTATTTTCATATTTATTTTGGTTATATACATATTATAGATTTATAATCATTTATATTTATTATTACTATTCCATATATTGCTTTAAGTTGATTGATACCCATTAACATTTGATAGTTCATTTAGCTTGATATAAACAGCTTAATGCATTACCGAGATAACTAAGTTCTGCCAACCAGTCCTGCTTTTTACAATCCACTAGGCTAGATATCCAGAAATCCTTCTAAATTTGTTTGCGTTTATATTTTCAATAATGTCTCAAATGATAAATGTAGCTCTCATTTGGTAAGCTTAATATATTGTATTTTTAATGATATATAGTAAGGAAACTAACTAAAGATGATGTTTTCTTAAAAGTTTCTTACTATACTATAAAAAATATTTAAATTATATATAAATATTAGTGATATTTTAATATATTTAATCTTGAATAGCAATAATTTCTATGAGAATGGTTGCCTTTTATGCTTTCTTATGTGGCATATTGATTAGTTTCATCGTCCTTGATAGTAGAGATAGTTAGTTGGCTTTCATCATGTTCTGACTAAATTGAGAATAATCTTCCAAAAGATCCTCCACTTATAATCTTCAGAGTAAAATAAAATCACTTAATAATTTCAATAAAGTACAATAAAAATATAATAATGATAATTTTCTCTGGGTTAGCAGCATTCAAATTCGTTTTTTGCTCCTGCCATTAACGATAGTGACACAATTTCCATTCAAACCTTTCCCCAAACTATATCTTTTCCTCTGGAGGTTGATCAATCAATTTCAAGTTACACTAATTAGTTTGATTATTGATTGTATTTCAACCAAAGCATTCAATGATTTGGAATCTATTAATTAAGAATATATCTAAATATTAATTTGTTAGTATAAAGAGACAAGTAGAGATTCCTTTCATTCTTATACAATACAAAAAATTCACAGGCTTCTACTCATCAAAGCAGCTCATATGATAAGGGTGGTCATGGCAGGAGAAGAGATAGACAGAGCAACTATATTCACAATGGAAGAGACTGCAAAGATAGTGCAGTATACTTTTTGGTAAATATATTATTAATAATATCATTATAAATGATTGTTCTTTAGGTAATTTCAAGTGCGTAAAAGATCAAGATCTAAACTATTTAAGCTGCATACAAAAATATCAATCAATTATCTCTCAAAGAGGATCATTGTAACTCTATCCTAACCACTTTGAATCTGGACAGAAGAGTGCTTTGAGCAAGATCATCACGCACAGTACTGAATATTAAACTTCTATTCAAGTGGTCAACTCTTAGGCCTAACTGCCTGTTCTCTGAAAACAAAAGGGACAAATTAAGACTTGATTCCTTATACTAAATTATAATTATGATGATGTTGATGGCTTGTTGATTGAAGCAGTAGATCAAGGGAGTATTAATCAAAATTACCAGTATTCTTACTGCTTAATCCTGATGCTAAGCACACCATAAATTATTCAGTTTGAATCTCAAAGCAGTTTGCTTATATTAATATATAATAATACAATATTATATTTTTTCATTTTATAATGACTAATATTTGTGGAAATCGTAATCACTGTTAAGAAGATGAGAATCACCGTAAGGCTTTAAAGCTTCTTTGGTCTTATTTTAACCAAAGGAATGTGGGGATCAGCCGATATATATATATATCTGGAATGTGCTTGGCTATGAATTAAGTGTAAATACTAGCGTGATGAAATATATTTAGCAGTTGCTGCTAATTGTAAATTTTATGCACAGAGCAAATGAAGATATTTCCTAGAAATTTCTTTCCTCTATAATAAATAAATATTATTGGACCTGATATAAAATAAATATATATTTTATAATGTGTATAAATTCGCTACTTCAGCTATTTTAATAATTGTATAATTTATAGCTTAATCTTTACTTTATTTGTATTACCTTTTATATATTTAAAATCTGCTGCTTTTGCATAAATTAAAGTAATTTTTTTAAAATATATTTTAACTTTTTAATTATTTATAGTTTATCTAATTGCATTAATTATTAATATAATTAAGGTTTAATTTAACTAATATTTATGCTATAAAAACTTAATCAGTTGGAGATGTATCCTTGAGTCTCATTCAATAAGAAGAAGCAAAGCGAAAGCAACTTCAATGAGCTTTAATTATGTTTTTAAGCGGAATACAGTCATCTTACCTCTCTGGACAAAGAAGCAGTTAGGGCATCAGTGAAAATATGAATGAATACGGTTTTGAAATTTAAGGATCTAGAATTTAGGAGTATTTTAAAGTGGTGAATTAGGTCAGAAGAGATGACTAAAACGAATAATTAATAGGAAAGAAAACAGCCAATTTTATAAAAATCGTGAAGAAACTAATTATATTTATCAGTGAGTAGGTATAATGCAATCGATGAATTTATGCAATTGTATTAATCACAACTTGTATCACGAGATTCGATTCTAAATCCTGACATAAATGTGGTGATATCTTGCTTTTAGCTATTGAGGCTAAATATATTAATTGAATTATTTATAGTTTGGTATCTTAGAATGAAGTAAATTATTTAAAAATATTAGACCTACAAAAATTTAACATATAAAGGAAATTTAAAATCTTAATTTATATATATATATATATATATATATATATAATTAAGAAGGAAATTCTTACATTTTAGAATTCAATAGTATTTAACAATGATAATTTGAAAAAATTCATTATAATTAAACTAATAAGAGAAAGCAAAATAAATTTAAAACAAAAAACAAAATCATTTTTATTAAAATATAATTTATATTGAAGAATGGAAATATAAAAAGAAATAAGATCATTTTTTTAATTTTAAATTAGATTATCTAGAAGGCAATTCAATTGGTTTAAAACCCTTATTAAAATTATTCAATTATGTCAAAAATTAAAAATCATCATATTATCTATTTCCTCAATTAAGTTATTTTTTTTGAATATTTTTGATTAATATTAGTGGACAATTAAAGCAGCTTTTTAATGTGGTTTATTAGGGTTTATATAGGGTATTAGGGTTTAAATGTAATGTATTAGTGAGAATAAAAGAGAGGTTTGGGGTCAGTTTATGATGAATAATATATAAGTTTACTGTTTAAACTGCTATATGGTTGTGATAATATAATGAACAACTCAAGCCTATTCTGAATTACACATCTATAGCCAAGTTATTTCATAAATCTCCTGCTACTGTTAGGTGTCACTGTCTATTGGCATTGAATTTAAAAAGATAGCATCTTAATTCTAAGCCTAAGAGGCCTTTAAAATTTTAGCAACATCATATCGATTATCTTATTAATGATTAGACTCTTAAATACTGGGCTCATTTCTCTCTATCCTAGAGGGCTGTGATGTTTCATCGCCAATTTCCAGAGCTTCACATCTCTGCTTAATCTATAGCAAACATATATAAAAAGAATGGAATATCTTACAAGACAGTCAATCGCATTAAGAGAGTGATTGACTTTAATGCTCCATTTTATAAGTATAATTTAAATTATATATTCGATTAAATGCAGAGGTCTTAAGAGCCTAATATAAAGTTTATACACGCTGATGAAGCCGTATTTACATTCAATACATTTATATCAAGGTCTTGGTACAAGAGGTATAGTAATATAGAAGTTTATGACTTGGCTAAAGGTTAAGGTGTAAACTCATGCTATTCTTGGTGGAATAAGCAAAGATAGTGGCCTCGAGACTTATGTTATTCACCCTCGTTCTATAAAGACTGAATAATATATTAAGTTCTTGCAATAACTCAGAGATAATTAAGCTGACTAAGAGATTATTCTGTTCGTTGATAACTTATCGGTTCATAAAACTAAAGACTCAAGGAAGGAATATGAAAGGCTAAATATAACACCTGTATTTAATGTTCCTTACAGCCAGTAGTTCAATGAAATTGAATTATATTGGGGGTTATTGACAGGTCTTTATAAGAAATTGCTGCTCTACCATCTGATGCATGATTTAAAAATAGATACAGTCGATTTTATTAAGAGTCCTGCTAAAAGAGTCAGTGATGAGAAAGCTAAAGTGTGCGCAAGAGAAGGGAGATTTTGTGTTTATAAATAAGTATTAGATTTAAACGAATGAATAAGTTCACATATTAAAATTGCCTGTAAAGGGATTTGGCTTCTCTTTCTTTTCTCCTCTTAAGGCTTGCTTGGGCCCATGTTTCTTCTCTTTGTGCCAGCCCTTGCATCTATGTTCATCTCGTCTGGCTTTTAGAAATCTTTGAAGAGTCTCTTACTCAATTCATGCTTTACTTGAGACTTTCTCTCTCTGTTTAATTTGCTGCGCTCTTTCATCAAGTATATAGCAGTACCAGGTTTTTATATAAAGTTAGAAGTGTAAGCTTACTTGAGATAAAAAAAAGGGTGCTTCTGAAGTTCCTAGAGCCACGTCTCGCTAATTTTAATCCCTTACTTCTCTTTTTCATCAGGAGAGATGCTGTAGCGTTTCTTGTGAGCTTCTTAAATAACCTCATTTAAGTACACAGGTTTCAAAGTGCCGAGAACACCAAAGAAGAAGTTTCTCTCTGGTAACTTATTTGAGAGTTAGAGCTTTGATGGAAGGTAAATAGCAACATCTGGATCACTCATCGCATCTTTGTAGAGGTTTGTCACTGATATTTCAGGATAGTTAGGTATCTCAATCATTCTGATTTCATTAGACTTAAAAGCTTTTTTCTCTTCACTCAGTAAGGCTTTTAAGAATGAGATTTTAGTTCCCTCCTAAGTCGGCAAGAACAATCCAACTATTATTGATTTATTAATCTTACTTAAGCACGTACCTTGCTATACCAAATATCTATAAAGGTCCTCTTTTCTTCGAAATTTTCCTATTAAATCTTGAAATTAAATTCTCTTCATTGCATCATTCATAGACTCCATCTTGCTTCCTCTTTCTAGAAATGTTAATGAAATTTAAAATTATGGATATCCATTTGAAGTTTATTAAAATCTTACTACTAAATAGGGAGGACCTACTAGAGGTCAACCTTGAAAAGATATGCGGAGAAGCATTGAAAACATTGCTCCAAGTTTCACAGATTGATTTCCATTTTTATCAAACTATCTCCATTAAATTGCTCCTAATAATGTTTAATTATTTTAGGAGGTCCTCCAAATTAAGTTCGAACTTTATTAGGAGTTAAATTTTAAGGTTAAAACTTAATTAGGAGCATATTAAATTTAAAAATGTTTATAACTTTACCTCCAAATTAAGTTCAAACTTGATTTGGAGGACCTTCTAGAGAAACTAAACTCTCTTAGGAGTATTTTAATTTACTAAAATGTATAAAATTCTCATAAAATATGTCAACTTACAGTCTTTAATGGTTAGTTAATTTTCTTACCTCTCAGCCAAGAATCTACCAGAATGTCTTATACTCTACTATAATAGTTTATCTCGGTATATTTTATCATTATTATAATAAAATATATAAGCAAACTAAAATGAGCGCTAACCTGTTAAGAAGAGCGGCATTACTTGGATCAAGTCAATAAAAGGTATCATTCCAGCAACCAAGAAAATTAGAGACCAGAGACGCTTATACTCAGTGGGAGCCAACTTATGACAACTTTGACCAGTCTAGCTTTGAGTTTTAAATATAAGTTAAGTAGGAGGTTATCATAGAAGCTGTGCAAATTGAGGAGGAGGTTAAACAACCCGCCATAGAGAATCAATAAATACCAGCCAAAGTTGACTATTAATGCAAAGAATGCAATAAAGTTTTCCCTTACAAGTCAACTTATAAGAGACACTTGAGAGATATACA
>ARYC01012293.1:0-13819 GCA_000711775.1 Oxytricha trifallax | reverse complement strand
AATAGAACTCCTTCATGACATCTCGATCATATGACACTAGTATATTAATAAAAATATTTAATTATAATTAAAAAATTATTTTTTTCTTCTGGAACAAATATTTGATATATGGAAAATAATGAAATATAAATATTTTTTCATTATAAAATCATATTAAGTCAATTATAAACGAAGATTGGCAATTATGAACATCATATAAATTGAATGAAATTAATATGATGTCCATACTTGCTAATCTTCGTTCCTAATTGACTTAATATGATTTTATAATGAAAAGATATTTCATTATTTTCCTTATATCAAATCTATATGATTTTTAATAAAACAATTTTTCATTACGAATAGTTTTTGAGATGGGACAGATTGCTGTATTTATCCGACCAGCAATTGCTGTTTGTTACTCAAAACTTTTAACTTCCATGTTAAAAAGGCTTCATTTGTGTCTTAAAAGGTAAGCATGTATAGGAATTTCCGCAATCTATTAACAATTTGCTCTTAAAAGTGGGCTCATTAACAATTATCTCAGGGGATAATCAATTTTGACTATAAAAAGTGCGTGAACAAAATATATAAGGAAAAAAGACTTAGATATATCTAGTTTTTAAGTTAATAAGGATAGTTTTTCATATATTAACAATAATTAATTAAATAAAGTTTTAATCAAAAATGTATAGAATATTTGTTCCAGAGAAAAAAATAATTTTTTAATTATAATTAAATATTTTTATTAATATACTAGTGTCATATGATAGAGATGTCATGAAGGAGTTCGATTCAAAAGATGAGAAGTATATTTTAATAAATTTTTATATGTTTTATGGGGGGTACGAAGATTTCATGTATCAAAAGGGTAAAAAATTGATCTTGCAACGACTAAGGATTTTGACGTTTTTTGTGAAAGATTTTTGCACCTTCTTAGACCCCCCAAATATTATACATTAATAAATCTAATTATATTTTCAATATTATTATTTAATTGTTTAACATATAAAATATTTCTCTGTAATTTGTAGGATAAAAAAAGAAAACATTTAATAAGCAAGACATTTATTGATAAGATAGTTTAATGATAAAAATAAGTATAAGTATATAAATTATAAATCTATAAATTATCAGTTATATCTATTAATTTATTAACAAAATTATTATTGTAGGAATACATTTGAAATTGGGATATAAATTCTAGTTATATTATATATAAATCGAAATATTGGCAGTTAAAGTTGGCCAATTTAAACGATTTTGGGCTCATTCGATAGAGAATTCAAAATTAGCTGAACTTTTTTTGGCGGTACTATTTTATCTCATCCAGGGAGCGAGTTAACTTGACTTTAATTGGACCTTCTTAGTTCATTATATTATACCCTCAATTTAAAGTGAAATTATGTCTCTCCAAGAATGATATAGTATTTTACCGCCTACAATAAATTCCAGCTAAATTTTGAATTCTCTATCGAATGAGCCCAAAATCGTTTAAATTGGCCAACTTTAACTATCATTAATTTTATTTATAATTAATTTAATAAAGTATAATTTCCCAATTTCATATGTATTCATACAATATTAGATATATACTTCATGTTAAGGATAATTTTAATGAATATGATAAATGAAATCACAATTATTAATTAAATAATGCTAATTGATATTTTAGATTTTCTTTAAAAAAAAGGATTTTATAAAGTATCAACTATATCTTATACATGGTATAACTTTTGTATTAATTAAGAAGTTTTCAAGTTAAGAATCAAACATTTTTCCATCATTCTACTACTTTTTTCATTCTGCATTCCAAATGAGGCTTGAGCTCTCCACCATCAACAGCCAAATAGATTTGGTAACAAAGATCACCAGTCTCTGAATCTAGCCAGTAAGATCTTTTCAATCCTGTTGTCTGTTTACCTTTCGCAGTCTTGCCTCTTTGGAAATACTTAATATTATTAATCATAAACGTAAATATCAATTTCTACTTATATAAATGTTGATCAAAATCTAAACAAATAATAAAGATTATTTATAATTAATTGAAATGTTCGGGTTCAATAGCTGCAATTGTAAGCTTATTATTAACTGAGTCATAATTTCCAAAATCAAATTCATTTAGACTAAATGGATGCGAATAATTTGCCTCTGTTTTATTTTTTCCTTCTTCATCCTTTACTGGAAGAATCAAATAAATTATTTCAAATCATAAATACTTTATTAATTTTAAGCATGTAATCCTTTTAAAAATAATCTTGATGAAGCCATTTTCAGCATGCATAGGTGCCCCAGATATGGCATGTTTAGTAAATTACTGTGCATTTATTACAATAGCAGGTTCTTGTCTCAATAAAATGTATGTACTCTCCTCTGTGTAACAAACATCACGATCTAAGAGTTTCCCTTGTCCTCGCCATTTACCAATAATAAAGGGAGTCTTGAAGGAAGTTGTATCTTATTATTTTTAGGATTCCATAAATATAATTTATATTTAATAATTATAAGTCAAGAGTAAATAACAACTTAAGCAAAGATATTATTTTGAAATATTAACTTTATGATTTATTAATTTTAAAAAAACGTATAGTACATTTAAATATTTCAATTTAACATTGAACAATGTTAAAAGACTTTAAGAAATATCTGATAAATTTGTTTATTATTAATAAAAAAGTTTCTTGATATTGAAACTTTATCACAATGCTACTTTTCAAACTTTAATTTAATATAAATAAATTTTTAATTTTTAAAAATAACGATTGTATTATAAACTTGGTAGCACTCAATTTCAACCACTTAAAATGCTTAGGCTCCTCCCATATATTTGTTCGCCTCAACTGAATCCCTCTTTACTCCTACTGGTATTTAGAAGTTTTTACCAAAAGTGCAAGTATTTATGGAAATGTTGCAATTGTTCTTAATCATTTTTTTAATTATTTCTCTATAAAAATTATTAAATTAAAAAAGCTGATTAAAATAAATTTTTAATGTAAATTTACTTAAGAAGTGATTATTTTACTTATTCCAAGAATTTCTTTAATAAAAAATTAGAATATAGTCCTTTTTTCTGAAATTTCTATATGTTCCTATTTACATAAATTTTAAAGATATTGCATAAAATTAACTTTTAAAAGTACAAAGAGTAAATCTAAAATTAAATTTTCAGAAATAATGTTAATTTTTTACAAATATCTATTAACATCTTTGATGATTAATGAGTTATACTCAAAATTAAAATATTTTTCAATTAACTGTTTAATACCAAAATCAAATCATCAATTTTAGTCGTGATGTAGACGTATCTGAAGTGAGTTGACGTGGCAAGTCGTGAACTAGAAAAACTCCAAAAAACCACCTCGCCCACCATTTCACATCTCCCTGTATTCAAGATGCATACGAGATAAGAGCCTAGCTATTGACTAGGAGTATCCCCCGCAGAGCTCGCAGAGATCTGCTTCCTGTAAACAATTAAAGGAGAGTCTGGAGAAAACTCTTATCAGATTAATATCTTTAAAATAATAAAATGAAAATATTTAGCAAGTAAATAAGTTTATCCTTTAAATTATAATTTACTGTTTAAAATTGTAAATACCACAGTTCTCTTATAAAAAATATATCATTAAGTCAGTATTTCCAACAGAAAATCCAACAAAAATATTTGCATTATTTACTACAGCTTTAACTGAAGTTTGTAGTTACTTTATATTCAATTTTATTATTAATTAAAAAATTGATAAGAACTAATCAATATTTATATAATTTAATAATATTACTTATGGACAGTCTCCTTAGTAATTTACAACATCAATGCTTCCTAATCTATAAAATATTAACCATATAACATTTTCAGAAATGATAATAAATAAAATCATTAAATTAACTATCTGCTGTTTGAGTCTAGGTTTTCCCATTGGATTTAATACTTGACAAGAATAAAAACCCCATAACCCCTTAATGAGGTTTATAAGTGCTTTGTTTTGTAGGGTATTGTTGGGGTCTTATTGGGGTTAGTAGAAAAATTAGGCCAATTTGCAAAATGAGAAATAGAAATTAGCGAAATTTAGGGTCTATTTATGATGAGAAATATTTAGATTTACTGCTTAAGCTTAGGTATGGTACGAGTATTAATATAGACTAAGTCATACCAGTGCTAAATTATGCAGCTATAGCAAAGCTCCTATAAAAGAGTGCCTCAACAGTTAGTTATCATTGCTTGTTGGCTGTTTAGCATTATAATTCAGGCACTTGAAAGCATCCTGCAAGAAAATAAAAGTTCTCTCAGACCCATATTCACTACCTCTGTGACTCTAAGACTTTAAAGTATTGGGCATTCTTTCCTCTTGACTAGCGAGCTGTAATGTTTCATCCCAAGTTTCCTGACATGCGTATCTCACCTTAGACTATACCTAATATTTATAGAAGAAATGGTATTACTTTCAAGACTTTCAACAGAGTGAAGAGAGTGATTGATTTTACAGTGCCATTTTATAGTTATAATATAAACTATATATATGATAAAATGCAGCGGACAATTGACAAATAACATCAAGTTCATACACGCTGATGAAGCTGTGTTTACCTTTAACACCTTTATTAATAAGTATTGGTATGAGAAGTATGATAATAAAGAAGTCTACGATTAGAAAGTAAAGGTTGTAACCCATGCAATTTTAGCAGGTATTATTGAATAATCTGACTTAGAAAGTTATGTTATTCATCCTCGCTCTATTAAGCGATAGTATTACATAGAGTTCCTTCATAAGCTGAGAGATAAATAAAACGATTAGGAGATCATACTCTTTGTTGACAACCTCTCAGTTCATAAGACTAAGGAATCCAAGAAAGCTTATGAAGAGTTAAACATAACTCCTGTATATAACGTTCCCTAAAGCCCACAGTTAAATGGAATTGAATTCTATTGGAGTTAAATCAAGACTCACTACAAGAAGCTGCTGCTGTTCATTATTCATGACTTGCCAATCGATACAGTAGACTTAATTCAGAGTAGCTGCAAGAGAGTAAGCATAGATAAGACAACAGTTTGTCCGAGAGAAAGAAGGATGAATGTTTATAAATAAGTTTTAGATTTAAATGAATGAATTAGTTCACATATTAAATTAACCCAGAAAGGGATTAGGCTTCTCCTTCTTCTCCTCTTCTTATGGCTTACTTGGGCCCATATTTCTTCTCTTAGTGCCAGCTCCTGCATCTATGTTCATTTCATCTGGCTTTTAAAAATCTTTATAAAGTCTCTTGCTCACTTCATGAATAGTTTATGACTTTCTCTCTCTGTGAACCTTTGCATGTTCTTTCATTAGGAATATACCAGTTCCAGGTTTCCCTACAAAATTATATGTCAAAGCTTACTAGAGAGGTATGGATGCTTCTGAAGCTCAGCAAGCCAGGTCTCGCTTATTAGTATGCCTTGCTTTTTTTAATCTTCAGGAGAAATAGAGTAGCGTTTCTTGTGATCTTCTTCAATGATCTCTCTGAGATAACTCTCTCTTAAAGTGCTAAGAACACCAAAGAAGAAGCTCCTTTCTGGAAGTTTGTTAGAGGTTTTTTCTTGGTAGGAAGATAAACTTCTAACTCTTCATCTTTCATCGCATCATCGTAGAGATTAGTAACTGAAATCTCTGGGTAATTTGGTATTTCTATCAACTTTATTTTATTGTTTATGAAGACTTTCTTCTCATCATAGAGTATCGCTTTTAAGAATGAAATTTTGGTACCTTCCATCATTGGAAGGAATAAACCCACTATAGTATATGATTAAGTATATGTCACATGCTTACCATGCTAAGTGAGGTATCGATAGAGATCTTCCTTGCTTCTGAATCTTCAGATCATTTCTTAGCTTCAACCCTCTTCATTGCAGTACTTATAGATTCCATCCTTGTTCCTTCTCTTGTTATTGAATTTCAAATTTTAATATATAGAGTTCTGGATCCTACTGTTAAAAATCTTAGTATTAAATATGGGCATCTTATAGGAGGTCAACCTGGTAAGGATACGTGGAGAAAGCTGGCAGAAGCTGTAACAAACTTCAGAGATGGAGCTCCATTTTTATCAATTTAGTTCCATTAAATTAGTACTAAATTTGTTCAAATTTAATTGTAACTAATTCGGTTTAATTTTAATTGGTACCAATTTAATAGGACCAAAACTTAATTAGTACTAACTTTTAAACTAATGGTGTTTTAATGGAAAAGTTCTAAAATGGTTCAAAACCTAATTGGTACCAGTACCAACCTGAATATTATCTAAGTTAGTACCAAAATTAAAAATATTAAGCATGAAATTAGAAAAATTATAGTTATAAACGAAGTATAAATTTGAGCTCTAACACTTCAATATCAACCATTAGTGCTGCAGTGCCAACTCCTATGCATAGTTGCTATAACTAAAGAGGTTATTAGAGCTTTATAATACAAATTTAAATTTGAATTTAAACATGGCGGCTAACTTAAATCGTAAAGCAATCTCTCTTGGCAATGGTTAATCATAGCTAAACTTTGGCACCACTAAAAAGCAAGAAGTTATTTATATTGAGAGGGAAGAAGAGTTAAGAGCTCTTGAGTATGAAGCAAAGTTTTTCAAAATTGAAGGAGAACAGAGATAGGACTTTAAACATAAATTGAATATATTGAAGAGCTAAAAGAACAGCAACCAATTGAAAAATAAAAAACACTTTGAATGCAATGATTGTAAAACTTCTTCTCAACTGAGTAGAGCTGGAAGAGGCATATTAAAGAAATATATTCTGGTAAAGCGAAGATTTATTTCAAGCATGATAAGTAGGATGGCAGATATTAATGCACGACTTGCATGAAATCTCTCACTCACTCAGGTAAGATTAAAAGACAGATGCAAAAGCATAATTTAAGCGAGATTTTAATGTAAGATTAAGAGACTTAAGAACTTATACCTGTCAAGAGAAAGTCTAAAACTCTTGAATCTTTAAGAGAGTAGTAGAAAAGCTCAAGAGGCAGAAACGATATGAGTCAATGAATCAACCTGCAGGGAATAAATTTTTAGCATGCTTCAATGAGAAAGCTATGTATATTCCTGCATTAAATGCTGTTGATCTTAGCAGTTGTATAGAAAACTACATGAATATAAACGTGTCTAGCAAGGCAAAAATTATAGTAGTTGACGAGTTTGCATACAAGGTATATCCTTTCAGCTATATCATTAAGAATTAACAGTATTAGAATGAGTTTGCTAACGAATATATAGTTCTTAGAGAAGCTTAAAAAAGAGATTGCAAGAATTTTCTTAAGCTAGACGGTGTTATTTTAGGCTTTTAATCCATCGCACTAAGGCTTAAGAAATATGAAATGACTCTAAAGACTATCTATATCAAAACAGTTATTAGAATGACATGAATGATACACTTTCAGATATTATTAAGGGCGTCTAGGAGTTACATGAACTTGGAAATGTTAATAGAGATATGAAGCCTGAAAATGTGATGCTCAACCTTTTTTCTTTAGAATTTGTAGTTATCGATTTAAATAGAGCCTTAAGATAAGAGATTGTAACATTAGCAAAAGTTCTTGGGACACCAGGATACTTCCCAATCAGAGAGAAGTGGACAAATGGCTCTGTTTAGTGGGATGTATGGGCAGTTGCTGCTATCATATTAGAAAGTGACATGGAAAGCATGTCTTACTTTGGTACTAAGCATGAAAAACAATCAATTAGCTTAGCTTAGAAGCATATAAAGTAAGAAGATGTCTGCGAAGAAATAAAAAACATATTAGAGATGATAATCGTGAGAGCTCCTTCATATCCTAGATAATTCGTAGATGACATACTTGAGCCGCTATAGAGAGCAAGATTAAAGAGATACAACAAAGACAAGCAGATTAAATTTGTTTGAATTAAGTACACTAATACTCATTAAATATTCATTAAATTCACAAAAACCTGCGTTTTCTCTACTAACCCCATTAAGACCCCCAACTATACCCTACAAATCAATGTACTTATAAACCTCACTAAGTGATTTTGGGGTTTTGAATACTCCAAATACTTATTGAATTTAATTTTTAATCATTAATTTAGAAATTTCTTTAAATTTAATTCAAAAATTAAATTATTCATAGTTAGTTTTAATAAGTACCAGCACTTTTTAATATTAGTTAATGTTGAAATATTATCATAAAAACTATCACTTACTTAATATATGTAATAATATATATATATATATATATATCACTTTGCCTTTATTATCGCACATTTCATGAAACTTCTATGCCCCAAAACCATTTCTTGAACCTCTAAAGAGTAAATTGCATTTCTTGAGGCCTCCAATCTAATTCTTGATAAATTGGATTTTATGATTTGTTAATTTGAAACATTCGATTGTTTTTTGTTCAAATGTCTAATATTCTTACTGCTTTTGATTAAGGTTAGGAGCTTTAAAAAAACTCATTTTAATTTCAAATTACCATTAATTTAATGATTTAGCAAAAATAATAATAATAAACGAATACTAATTCGTAATTAAAGAATCTAATCTAGTTTATAATCTGAATCATAAATAGGAAAAACGTTTTATAATAATCAAGCGCCTGATAAATCCTCTGAAATTTTTTAAAGAATAATGTTATTGATATATTAAAAATGATTATTTTAAGAAAAATTTAATTTGTAATAAATTTCTATAAATGCATGATGTAAGTAAACTTTAATTATAATTTCTTTTACTTTTTAATATCTTTAAATATAGTATAATTAAACTTATTAGTACAACTAAAAAAATAATCATAAAAACAATATTTATGTAAAATTTATTTGATTATCGATATATTATACAACTTTTATATTAAAAATTGCATATTCATAAAATTTATAATAATTTGAATAAAATTAAAAATCTTCTCCTGCATTTTTTAGACTCTATTCCTTCAAAAATAATTATACAATATTTTGAAACATATAAATTTTAATTTTTATCTTCAAAATCTTATCAAAATCAATTTAGCTTTCTTACTTTGGTCTATACATACTTTAGCCTTTTTACTCTTCATTATGATGTTAAAATAATTATAATTAATATATTTTATTAAGGGATAAAGGATAAACTAAAAAATATTAAAAGTGGGATTTTTATTAATAATTTTTTAAATAAATACAAATGATTACTCTATTGCGTTTTCAATTAATTCTGAGGCTGTATTTATTCTGGTACAGAGGAAACACTTGCCATCATACTTTTAGGTGAGGGTTTTTGTGAACTTTTCAAAGAATTTTGCTATTCTTAATAATAATCAATTAGTGGGATTAAGTTTTTAGAAAGTATATCTTATTATATTGCCATTGAAAAATTATTGTTCTATATTTTCTCCTCCTCAAATTCATTATAAAAAATTATAATAATATTTTGGGTTATTTAAAAAATCTGAAAAAATTATTTAAAATTATTTTTTTCATGACTAAGTTGTTTGATAAAGTTATTAGTTTCAAAAGACTTAGTTGAATTATTTGGGGTGCCAAGATTTGAACCAATGACAATATCTGAACCAAAGATATCTTTTGGTAGTTTAAAGAAGTTGGCATACTTACTCCGGACCAAATCAGGATTAGAAAACACAAATAAACTATTTTCAGATACGAGTGATTTGTCTGTAGAGTAGTAAACACATATAACTAGTCTCAAATTTACTATTAAATTATATAAATTTTATATTTTTTTCATAATTTTTTCTCAATTTATACACGTCTAAACTCTCTAACTTATTCAAAATATTGTCAATAAGTTATCTTACTAGATAATGTAATATCTAAAATCTTAATTTTAAAAATTAATGCAATATAAAGTAATTTAATAGGTTAAGATAACTTATTGACAATATTTTGAATAAGTTAGAGAGTTTAGACGTGTATAAATTGAGAAAAAATTATGAAAAAAATATAAAATTTATATAATTTAATAGTAAATTTGAGACTAGTTATATGTGTTTACTACTCTACAGACAAATCACTCGTATCTGAAAATAGTTTATTTGTGTTTTCTAATCCTGATTTGGTCCGGAGTAAGTATGCCAACTTCTTTAAACTACCAAAAGATATCTTTGGTTCAGATATGCCCCCCCTCCAATTATTTATATAAAAATGAATACAAACTATTAAAGGTTTGTTAATAAAATATTAAAGTTGTAGGTTCTTGTGGTGAGGGAATTTTTTTAACATGATAATTTTCTATTTAGTGTGATGGAAGGAAGTTTTGTAAAAATTTATATGATTCATCTAGTAAATCTTTGTAAAGTTCAGAATCTGTTCCTTGTGCTAAATTTGATATAAAAATTAACTTTGAATAAAAAAAGTTTATAATGATTAAATTTAATGAGCTATTACCTGAAAAAATTCAAGCTGCTCCGATATAATTAATAAATTTATAAATATTATTATGAAAAAAATACTTTTTAAAATCATACTTTTCTTTGTATTTCATTTAGAGCTTTTATGTGATTTTAATTCACAGACTGCAACTATTAGTGGTCTAAAATTTGAATATCTTGTTGATGGTTTGCATGCTAATATTTTAATATATTTTTATAATCTATAAATTAATAAAAGACTTAATATATTGAATTTAGAATTTAATATATAATCAATGCTCATTCTTGATGCAGGAAGTGCAAACAAACTTAATTATAAATTTAAATTTAATTTATTTTTTATAACAAACTTTTCGTGCTAATTGCAATAAAAGTGTGATTTAAGTCATAAATTATTTTATGGGCTAACTCTATTATATCAATTGTTTTTAATGATAAAATAAAAAGTCCTTTATGAGTTGCACAACTAACTCTAAACTTCAAAGTCTGCTTGATTAGTACTTCTAAGTTTTTCTTGAATTTTGTTGGAATTTTTATGTCCTCATTACAGTCCTCGCAATAAAAGTAAATTTATAGCGGTATATGAATAATTCTTCATTATTCTCTATATTTTTTATAATTAAAAGTTGTCATCTTACGGAGTTATCTTTGTTCTCACGCACTCTTAATTAATAAATTATATATAAAATTTATGTTTAAGTATTGCAGATAGTTAAGAAAATACACATTTTTTTAACATAATTTTACTCAAGGCAAGCTTGATCTCCACAAGGAAGCATCACAATAGACCGATCCCTTTTGTTAAACCCATAACCACATGACTGACATCTATTTAGATCTTTTTATGAAATATTTGATTCATGGTTATTTCTACCATTTTCATTGAGAGCTCTGTTTTCTTATAATAATTATCATAATTATTTATTCATGATTATAGCACAAATATTTCCGGAAAAAAGCATATTAAATAATCTGTTATAAATTAAAACTAATCAAATTTCTTTGATTTCATTGAATCTTTCATTAATTTTCTGGTTTATAGACTTGTGCCTGTCTTTGAGGTCTTCCAGTGATCTCCCAATATTTAAAATCTCTTCTGCAGAACTGCTTTCCACCTTTGGATCCAAAGAATTTAAATTCTCGTTCATTTTTTATTTTTTACTTCTCCTCTAATTTAACATTCAGTATAATTTTAATTAAGAATTAAAAATATAATCTATTAGAATTAAACGTTTTAGAGACAAAATATAATTTTTAATTTTTGTAGATTTAATATCTTTTTAATGTTTAATACTATCATAATAATCTTGTAAAGCTCGATATTTATACTATCACATCACAACAATATTTCTTAATATTTAGACAACAAAAATTCTCGTTTTTAATTTCTCAAAAATTCAATTACATTTTTAATTCTTAGGCATTGATTTAAATATAGAATAGATTAGAATATTTGGATGGCATATTAATATTCAAAATAATAATCTTAATTAAGACTTAATATAATAAATCAAGCTAAATCAGAATTGATAATTAAATTGATAAATAATATTAATTAGAGATTGAAAAAAATTAAGTGTTGCTTGTTTTATACTCGTTTAAATTTACACATTAACCAAAATATTAAGTTGACAAAAATCTTTTTTATTAGAAATAACTACATCTTAATGATTTTTGAATGCAATAATTACTTTAATATTTTTAGTTTTTACTATGTATTTGGGTGGTACCTCTCTCACACTCTAAAAATTCTCTTATAATCTGTAGTATTATTATGATTATTAATTATTAAACCAAGAAAATATTATGTCAAAAATTCTGAAGAAAATGGAAAATAGAATTTTAATATATTAACTTCAATTTATCAGATAATATTGGTAAATTTTTTGGATAAATTACTCTATATAAATTAAAATCATTTTATTTAAAAATTTTATAGTTATATTATAAATTTCTTAAATTAAATTCAATCTAAATTACATAATTAAAATATGAATTTTAACCTTATAAATTTAAAGTATACCTTTAAAAATTCTTCAATCAAAATATTTAAATCTAGATAAAGTAATTTATAAAAAAAATGATCAATTTATTCTCATAAAATTAAAGTAAAAATATTTTTGCTCTGTTATAATTTTATATTATTTAAGCTTATCCTTTAATATAGTTAAGAAAATCTATTTTCCATTTTTCAGAATTTTTGACAAAAAATTTGCTTGGTTTAATTAATAATAATAATAATATAGAATATGAGAAATATTTTTGGGGCGTGAGAGAGGTACCACCCTTTTATTAACACTAAATTTAGATATTGATATCTCTTTTGTTTTTAATATCAATTTTCTTTTAAATAGAATTATATTATTGTAGGAATACATTTGATTTGGGAAAATTAATTAAAATTTAATTAATTCAATATTAAAATCATGGCAGTTATAAAATCCAAAGTGACTAAAAATTCAAATCTGAGTCGCTTCTACGGTAGATCCCGCAATTTTAGCTGGACTTTACTAGTGGCAATATTCCTGAATCATCCGAGAAGCGAGATATTTTGATTTTGAGCTAACTCCCAAAAAGTAAAAGGAGTTTTTCTAGCTTGGGACAAGATATAAAATCATTATAGCAATAACAATCGCCGTCTTAATTTTAAATTATAATATTGGCAGGGTTTGGAGACATTTTCCAAAAACATAACTAAAAGTAATTAATAATTAATTAATTTTAATTTTAATTCATTTGCCCAAATCGAATGTATTCCTTCAATAATAACAGTATTTTTTATAATTTTATTATTCAATATTTTTAATTTTTAATTATAAAAGAAAGCCTTGAAAATACAAATAAATCATTGTAATTACAATTTTAAAATAATTTAAATTTTTTCAGCTTTGTTATTTATTATCTTGTGAAACAAGAATAATAAAATGAGTTAAATTACAATAAATAAAAAAATATGATCAGTTGATATAAGTATGCAATCTCAATTAAATTAAGAATTTTAAATTTTAGAGTAAAGATAAAATTACAATTAATTCTTGTTACAAATATATTTCAAAGTGTATAAAACACAATATTCCAATAGTATCACTCATTTAAGAACTAAACTTTTCATTTTCTTTGATTCGATCGCAAAATCAACCCAAGCCAGGTCTTCTATCAATCCATTTTGCATATACATCCAAGAACCAGTCGGCAGGACAAAATTCTTCTAAGATTTCAAAAAATCCTTTTCGGCTTTAAGATCCTAATCTTCTCAAGTCATAAATACATTCTTTATTTTCTATAAGCTAAATCTCTGTTCTAAAAAAGCCATATCGCCTTTCTAGCCCACAATACACTCTTCTTTGCAATGTTGTAATACTCTTCCTAATCCACTTAACAAATCCTGACCGTTATATGTTTTTATCGACCTAACTGATTCCACAATTTTGCAGCCTCTACCTTATAAATATGTCTCACATTACAAGTTTTTCGCATTTGTAGTCCAT
>ARYC01012291.1:0-12182 GCA_000711775.1 Oxytricha trifallax | reverse complement strand
AAATCAAAGCACTTATAAACCTCACTAAGGGGTTTTGGGGTTTTGATTGTGATTCTTCATGACTAGATTTATAACTTGTATTAGTATTGAATAGTGATATATTAATATTAATTAGGTTTACTAATTACCACTAAATTTTTCAAGTTTTTTTTATTCTACTCTCTTAAACTCAAACTGCTCAATTAAGACAAAAATTAAAGCTCACTTAGTTCAGGTTTTTAGCACCTGTATATTACCTGAGATTTGAAAGCCATTTGTGCCAATTTGGATATTGATTTATACGGGCTAGAACAATCAAGTAATTTCAATTTTAAGATTAATTTTAAAATGCAAGGCAATCGCTAATATTTCTCTCTCGAGACATATATTTGCTTTGCTTTGAACTGATATAATAAACTATCAGAATAATTAATGCATAGTTGCTAAGGGAGTGTTATTTTATCATCTTAAATAGTTCAATAGTAATAACCAATCTATTATGATTTATCAATAAGACAATTTTTATAACTAATCAAAATTATCGGATTTTAATTTAACGCATCTTAAAACCATTATAGAAACGCCATATTACCATAATTTAAATAACTAGCTCTATCTTTTGTAGTAAATTTAAATTTTAGGAATAAGTATCCTTTAAGCTTGAATTCGTATATATTTTGCCCTTAGAAAATAAGGAATTATAAGTAGATTTTATCTTATCAATTAAAGAATTACATAATTAAGTTAGTTGTAATGGAATTTTATGAATGAATATAATCATCGTCATCATCACTATTGTAAGAATATATTCGAATTAGGGAAATTAAATAAAATTAAATTCATAATATATCAAATTTATGACAGTTAAAGTTAGCCAAATTTTATGATCTTGGGCTCATTTGATAGAGAATTTAAATTTAGGTGGACTTTTTAATTGGAGGGATTATTTATCTCATCCATGAAGCGAGTAAACTTGACTTTAATTGAAAAGTAAAATTAAATGAATTTAGTGGCATCCAATTAAAGTGGAGTTAACTCACTCCAGGGATGAGATTAAATAGTACCATCAATATTAAAGTCCAGCTAAATTTAAATTCTCTATCAAATGAGCCCAAGAGGCAAGATCGTCAAATTTAGCAAACTTTAGCTTCCACTAATTTGATTTATAAAAATTTAAATTAATTAATTAATTTAATTTAATATCCCCAATTCGAATGTATTCCTACAAAATCTTAGTATTTTTTAATTATCAATCCGATATCTATTTTTTGGGTAACTAATATATATGGGAAATATCCTCTTTATTTCCTTATTGGTGTAAATAATTAATCTGGATTTACCAAATCATTGATACCTGCATAAACTAAATTTGAATTAATTATCACTTTTAAACATTGATACTAAGATATTTAATATAATTAATGGTGAAATTTTTCTCAATTTTTTCAATAATCTTTTTGCTAATTTTTGACTCTGAAATATTTATATTAATCCAGAAACTTACCAGTCTTGCACAGGTCTTAGTGATTTTACTCTCAATAATTTAGATATCTCCAATATATGCTCCTCCCAATAACTTGATCTCATTATAAGATTATATTAATTCGTTCCATAATTATTTAAAGTAATATATTCATCCCTATATTTCTATATTGTTTTCTTGATATGATGAATTTTTTCATGTGTATTAGCTCAATGTGTCTATTTATATATTTATTATAACCAGATCTTTTTCATAGGTAAGTTTATTGGAAAATTTAGAGGAAGTAAAATAATAATCATATAAATTTTTTTAATCAATTTTTTTATTGTAATTTTAATACTGGTAAGAATTGGGGCTTAGAATGATTAAAGAATTATATTAAAGATTCATTTTAAAATACACATAAATTAATACTAATTTATAATATATTTTTATGTTTATGATAATAAAATTCATGTCTTAAGAATGTTTTTTTTAGATAAAATATGTAAAAAATAAGGTGAGATAGAAATATATACAAATCCAATTTACTACAGCATTTGAACTATAACATCACTAATCAAACAATTACACTAAGCTATGAATCATATCTCTATCCTTTAAATTCTCAAATTAGTTGAAAGCAGCTCCTTAATCTTCAAAATCTGCGAGTAGGTGGTTACTCTTCTTATCTAACTCAATCATACAAGGCGGTTCAGGTTCTTAGCATGCCAGTTTTGTCTTAAAATTGGTCAGAGTTCATATATGTTTAGATGTCAATGTCGGATATGGAAGAGGTTTGGTAGGTGTTGAGCAAAAATACGCTGAAGCATTTGGTTGACTAGGCAATCTAACAAGGGTTTTAATGAAAGATAGGCTTGTTCTTAGCCATGATTTGACCCTGTAGTATTTGTTTCAATTCACAGAGTTTAATAGTTGAGGTTTATTATTGTTGATTATGTCCTCAATTATCTCGAGTGCGTCTTCGTCATCACAATTTACTGAAAGGAATACATTAGAGGTTTGAAGTAGCTTTGCCAACTCACCTGCAAAATGAGTTCTCTGTTTTCTATCTTGGCATCGTGAATGGCAGTGAGCAGGTAAGCCACCTCATTCTTTTTCCTATTTAGAGTGAACTCATGCTTCTTCTCCTTCTTCCACTCTTAGGTGCATTTTTAAGTGCCATGTTGGCTTTAATTAATTTGAATGTCAGTAATGATTTATATGTAAATACATTCGTTAATTAACTGAGTTTATGATTTTTCAAATTCTATTATTAATTAGGGGTAATTAAATTGTACATTTATATATAGGTATTTTTATTCTTTCAAAATTTAAAACAAAAATAAGAATGAAATCTACCTTTGGAGCTAAACTTGAGCACCACTCGATTCATCAGGGAAAATTTCAGGAAGTTGAAATGTCAAGCTAAGACAAGTATCTGGAGAGTCGAGTTAAATGAGCTTCTTGTTTTCCCCATGCCATGCCTAAATTTCATAATATGAAAGATATAAATATATTATTAAATACATTATTCATAATATAAAATCGAAGCCCATATGTATTAATGCTGAGATGAGGGCCTTTATAAACCCTTATCTGATCCATTTCAAGTCCCTCTGTGAAATCTAGACTGCCAGGTGCTTTATGTACTCTGTCAGTTGCTTTCTATAACCGTTAGTAGAAAACTATTTCTTTTGAAGATTTAGCATTTTCATTTTATGGCTAGCTAAATTTCCCTTGCTTTTAAAAAATGTTCATACAATTTCTCATTTTCTCAATCATAGTCCCTCTTGATTTTAAAGTATTTCTAATAAGAAGGCAACAACCCTACATATTATTCAAGATTCTCGATGGGGTAGATTAAATAACAGCTAAGAGAAAGTCACTGGATCTTTATTAAAGACGGCTTTTATCCTACTGTAAGTAATAGCAACTCATTAAATCAAATGACCATTTCCGACACTTTTATCCGATAATCTGAAGCAATAGTAATTAGGGATATTTGCTGTGGCTCTGGATCAACAATCTTGTAAAGTTTAATTGATGGAGCTCAAGCTCTAATTAAAATTTTTGTTTTATTAATATTGCTGCAACTTTTAGCTACTTAGCTTTATCTGAGTAATGTTGATTAGAAGAGGTGCTTATCTTTTGAGATAAGGTTTAATTATTGTAGAAATACATTCGATTTGGGGAAATTAAATTAAATTAAAATTATTTAATTGTTAATTAACTTCAGTTATGTTTTTGAATAATGACTCCAAACTCTGGCTTCAATATATTCAATGGATAGATACCGCATTTAAAATAAGACGATGACTGTTATTGCTATATGGTATTTTTTATCCCACTTCTCAAGCGAAAAAAGCTCCATTTACTGTTTAGGAGTTAGCAAGAAATCATAATATCTCGCTTCATGAGATGATTCAGGAATTGCCAATAGCAAAGTTTAGCTAAAAATTCGGAATCTATCGTATAATCTACTTAGATTTAAATATATTTTAAGTCACTTTGGATTTCATAACTGCCTTGATTATAATATTTAATTAATTTAATTTAATTTTCCCAAATCAATTGTATTTATAATTTATAATTAGTAATAGATTAATTAATTTAAAAACTTAATATATTAATATGTATTCCTTCTAATCAGACGCTTGTAGACCCTGTGCACTCACTTAAAATGTAAGTTTAAAAAAAAACATATCTTTAATTTATTCTTTTAGCTGTCTTACCTGGTAGGACCTGAGGTGTCAACAGTCTGGTGCATCGCCAGCAAGGAGAGGACAGCAAATGCTCAAAGATGAAAATGATGATGACGATGAATAAGATAAAGGAGATGAAACTTTTTTTATAGATATCTATTTTCATTTTTTATATTAAGTATTCTTATTAATTTTAATTTTAATTCTACAATCATAAATTTTTCAGATTATTTTGCATAATTTCTACAATAGTTGTTTAGCATATACTAATTAGTGCTCCACCTCTAATCTCAGCTTCGTTCATCGAATTCGTATCGTACTATTAGCCATCTATCTTATGATATAACTCTCTAATATGGCTCCTTTTCACCTTCACTGACGTTTAATAGCAAAGACCAGGGGCACACCAAGACTTGTTCGATATGGCCGAAGCGTTGCTCGATGGTATGGGCGTCGAGGAAAGTCCGCAGGAACTGTAACAAGCTTTTGATGCTCTGGCTCAAAACAGCTGATGTCCAAAAAGCAGGTCTGCTTGGGGTCCAGCTTGCTACAACTCAACGTTGGCTCATAGTGTAGGTGGGCTTGCATCCACGGCTGTATCTGCATCATCAATGGCGACTGGTAGTCGTAAATGTTCCCTTAAGTATTAATTAAAAGACTGTTACATGGTGTCTCACTCCAGCTTTCGTTAGGAATAATCTTTAATTGATTTTAAGTATAATATATTTAATTAAACAGTCTTTACTTTTTTTATTTTTGATAGTAGGTCTAATTATATTTAATTTACATATTGTATCAAATACATTAAGAAAAAAATTAACTCATTCAAATCAAAATTAATTTTCCCAACGATCTTATTCAAATACAAATTACCTATTTTTCAAAATTTTCTGATAGATGCTTTTCCAAATTGAATAGCATAGTTTAAGCATGCTTAATTAGATCTTCTATGGATATTATTTTATGATCATTGGCAAAAAGCTGATTATCTTAAGAACTATAATATAAAATAAGATTTTAGCGTCCTTAGATTATGTTTTAAATTTAGATTTACTTTCATCAACCAATATTAATTTATTATATGAGGCGATCTTAACAATAATATCTATCATTCATGATATGTTCTTGAAATTTTAAGGTTTGATATAGTTTAAATAAATCAACTAAATGCCGAATAAAACTAAACTTTATAAATTAATTTAAAAGGGTTTACATTCTCTTTCATAATCTTAAATAATCTACTGCTAAAAGTTCTCTACTCTTTCAATTCACTAATAAAACTTCCTCTAATAAATTACTCAATCATTTCTTAAGAATAAACCAAAGATGAAAACGGAAATATTGATAAATTTAACTTCAAATTCTGTATAAGGATTTGGAAAATAAATAATTAACAACACATTTTTATAAATAATATATTCTATTTATAAATTTGAATTTAGCTTTTAAATTTTGTGGCTTGCCGTTGATCATTATCAAAGCCATCTTGGGTCATTTTAATTGTGAGCAATCTTGAAATTAAAAATATTTTAGCTCTTTGATTTAATAATATAATGAGTCATTTAAATTGATTGTCAAATTTAAATATCTTATTGTCTAATTTAAATCTTTTGGTTCGAGATCAAAACTTATATCATTGATTGCTTTCCTGTCTTTACTATTTTTGTAGCAAATAGTTTGATTGTTCTTATAAAAGTTTAAGTCTTTTGATTTTCCTTGTTAGTAACATTTTCATGATTTCGATTGATTTGAGTGAATAATAGAAATATGGATTCATTATTTGATCAATTGTGATTTCTTCAAGCTTAAACTGCGCATGTATTTTCTTCATCATTAAAACATGAAACAAATAATTCATTTAATTTACGTCATTTATTTGTTTGAGATATGAGTGATTATTTAAACTTAATTATTTTGCAATGATTAACTAATACTCTTTAGCTAGGTACTATTGAGTCCATTGTTAAGCTTGAAATTTTAATGCAAATGATTTGTTTATTTTTTCATTTGATTCATAGTATAAATTCTATTCATTAATAGCTTAGAAAGTTTTCTGTTTTTCCCATCGTTAAAATAAGAGCGTAGTGGGGAGAGAGTATTTATTTTATTGTTTCTACTTGAATTTGATTTTTGTTCTGTTATTAGGGGATAGTTTTACTCTTTATGAAGCAAAATTCATGTTTATAGAGTTTTAAGTTAGATATGAATACTAAAGAGCTCTCAATTATTTTTGATAATATAGTTCAATTCCCTTTGATTTAATTTAAGATAGATTCATTTCTTTACTTATGACAATTTTTATGATATACCTGATTCTTTATTAGTATTAAATTTAATAATACTAAAGTAAATACAAGTGGTTGTTTAAAAGATACTTCAATTGATGATATATTAAAGACATGATTGTTGTTTGTCCATTCACTCTTTTAACTCTTACTTATTAGCGTTTTTTTGAATAGAAAACTAAAATTAATAATCCTAAATATTTTCTGTTCTTTTTTGTCAATCCCTGTGTTCTTGATGGTAAGCATGCGAGTACTAAAATTTACGATTTATTCTAAATGAAATCTCTTTAAAAAAAATTAAATTAAAAATATAAAGTTAAATAATATTCAATACAGCAAACAGTGACTTAAATATAAATGCCATTTTTAATTTATTAATACTGTATGTAAGATATCAACTCATAAATTATTAAGAAAATTGTTCTTAATATAAAGAGATTTGCTTCATTAATTTTATGATAAGATCGTGGGACAATTATTTTAAGAAGTTTAATGTTAACCTTTTTTAATGTTATAAGCTGTTAGTTAATTATTTTTTGTGATATAAAATATGTATAATTATCACCACTGCCCATTTGGTTATAGAGAGTGTTTTGCTAGGATCTAAAAAACTAATCTATGTAGTCAAACTAAATAACAAGAGTTCACTTAATATATTTTAAGATATTAAATTTTAAATCTTTTATAGTACATTTAGACTATCTTCGGATCTAAATTGATTTTTCAGACTATTCAAAAGGAGAAATAAAGAAAATCAAATCTCACATAAAGAGAAAGTTTAATATCAACTGATTATGTGTATTTATAAAAAGATATACAAATATTGTGCCTCAAAGATTTAGAAATTAATAGTCCGGACAGACAAACTTTAAATGATTGTCGGAGCAGATAAATCATTTGGAGCATAAAATGTGAATATATCTCATCTTTCCTAATTACCAAAGAATCAAATGAATCATTTAGAATTAATTATCTTAATTTTAAATAATTTAACATAGCAATTCGATTTATTGGCTTTAATCAAGGTTATATCTCAATAAATATTGCTAGACTACTGTCTAGTGGAAACGTTGAGACTACTTCTAGAATTTTAATAAATTATACTTTAAAAGCATTTGGAAGTATTTCTGAAACAAAAGGTCTTGCTAAACACTGTAGAATTGGTGGATTTGTGCTAGAATTATTGCCTTACTTTGCTTATTGGTATATTTCTATAATCACATCTGTAAATCAATAGTCGCAAATTTGTTGCTCAACTGTGGGAGAAGAAAAATTGCGAATTATTAATTAATATGAGTTTATTTTAATAGCTTAATTTGGCATCGTCATCTATCTAATACAAACTCTTTATTAATCTAATAATATCAATAAATTTATTAACATGTGGGGCTATTTAGAACTACTCTCTTAATCATATTAATATTCCTATCTATATTGTATGTGTAGATTCACTTTTGTGCCTAAGTCCTTATTATAAAAGAAAAATCCTTTTGATTTTAATTGTTTCTAAACATTTTAAGAGTAATTGGTGCAGTATAATATGTAGACACAAATTTGTTTAGAGTGTCGAAAATATGATTATTTGATCACCCCAAGGTACCCCCCACCCCCACTCATCCACCCCATTTCTTATGAAAATCTTTTTAATTTTTTTTTATAACATCCGCCTTAATTTTAAACCTATATACCCCCCATAGAAAATATTTATATCTAATATTATATCACTTATATAAATCTTTAAAAGATTGAAATCGGTTTTTAATTATAATTAAATTATTAATTACTCATATTATTTAATTATTTTTATATTTATACACTTTTTATAAATTGAGTAATAATTATTTTAATCTTATCCAAAAATAAATTAGCATAAAATTATTTAAAATTTATTTTATATAATGACAAGTATTCATAAAAATATATTGAAGATTGTTGATTTTAGCTTTAATAATTATTTTTATTTATAAATCAGAAAATAATAATATATTTCATTAAGTATTGAGATTATTTATTTTATTAATTTTATTAAATTAAATTATTAAAAAAGGCCTACCGAGGACAGGGAGGGGGTTGCTGGGCGCAACCCATGAGGGACCAGTCGGCAGGGTTCAATCTGTCAGATCCTAGACTCCTCGAGTCGTCTGCACGCTAAGATTTCCCTGCATAGATGAGTTACTGGCTTGAGTTCATTTTTCTAGGTAATAGGGAGCAGGATGAAGGTACGTTCTGCCTTCGAAAGTGAGATGACTGAAACTATTGAAGCCAACGATAAGGATTTTTCTCCCACACCTTGTTAGGGTGCTGAAGCTACCACAGCGAAAGGATAGGGATTACGTTTCCCAGCAGCGGTGGGACCGGTAAGCGTTTTTTTCCATCTTCTGTTACTCAGTTGGATCTCACAAGCTGTGTCCCCAGGTACAAACTGTGGTGACATCTTGATTTTGGGAGAAGACTAGGTAATAGCGATAATGGTTTTTTCGGAGTTTTCTTCTTTATGACTGCCACCTCACGGAAGTTTGCCACGTCAACTCACTCAGATACGTCTACGTCACGACTAAAATTGATGGTTTGATTTTAGTATTAATCAGTGATATGTTAAAAATTGTTTGATTTTAAATCATCAATCATCATCAAATTATTAAAAGATTAAACTATTCATTATGGGGGCAAGTAACATCCTTATAGGTTCCTATAATCAGTTCTATATATTTTACCACTCTCTAAATCTTGAGGAAGATCATCTTATTTTCTATTTGAATACAAGCTAAAACTCTATCTATCTATGTAACTGTACATTTAATTGAATATCAACCATATCGTCCTTGCATCCCTGCTAATTGTTGAATAAATTCTTTTTGTTTTACAGATATTTTATTGAATAACTTACTTGCTTGGCCAACCTAAAATTTATTAATTTCCTCTTATCTTTTTTCTAATGTTTTGATCATATTTTCTTTTACTTCTTTAAATAATTATTAACTTTAAGAATTAAATACTTCAATTGAAATCTTTTTATGTGTTGTATGCTTTAAATTATTGCAATGTATATGAAAATCTAAAACAGCTTCTTTTATATAAAAATCACTTTTTTTGAGTTAATGCATATTTAAAAGATTTGTCTTAATAGTTTTGTTAAATGCTTCAACGCATCCCTATGCCCTTGGATTATATGGTCTAGAAGTAATATGTTTGATGCTTGGATTATTCTGAATAAATTATTTAATTATATTGTTGCAAAATTCTAAACCATTATCAGTCTAAATAATTTATGGCTTTACGTATTAACTTAAATATTTTTTAGCAATTTATTAATTGTTTCAACATTTTTATTTCGAATAGGGAATGCTTATGCAAATTTTGAAAAATAATCAACAATACATAGCATATAAGGATAGCTCTTGCTTAAAAAAGATATATCAGTAGTAACCATTTATATTCCTTCCTTCCTTTGGTTGAGATGATATTAATATTTGGAATTACTATTTCTTAGGCAATTTAACATTTCGTTTTTACAAGCATTCTTGGCCGTGTAAAATATATTTTTAGATATCTTTTTCCATGCCAAAGTAATTAATATTTAATTGATTTTTATAAAATCAAAAGTCTATTAAGCGTTTAAATGAAATCCTGTATTCTACTATGATCTGTATGCACTACATATAATATCTAAAATTTCATAAGTGTATTTTATAACGCAATATTTTTATTATTTTTTATTAGACAAACCTTTGATACTAAAAAAAGAATCACTTGCTTAACTTAAATTAACTAAGTTTATTTAGGGTTAATAATTCTTAACTTTCTTATGAAAATCTCTTTTATAGTATTTTTTGTGTTTCTTTTCGAATTTGAAACTGGATTAATTTTTATATTTTACATATTCGTAATATTCATATATCTAGCAGGATTTTATTGAAAATTGGTGGAAATTATTTGAATTTTGATTATTTAAATTTCATTATTAATTACTTAATTTCATCTTCAATTTCATTTTTGTCTGCTATTTCATTTGAATCTACATTAATTTAAAATAAACTAGAAATCTATTTTTGCTAATTTAGTCTGTTTTTTTAATTCTAGGTTGGGTTAGGGTGTATCTTCTTCTATTTATTATTAATTTTCCATAATTACTTGGAAATGCTCGTTTTTATAAAAAATTCTAATTTGATTAGGAAATCTTTCATGGTTTATTGTATTAAGTGGTTCTTAATTTAAATCATTATAAATAAGAATTTAAACTCTAAACATATTACTGAGAGCTTGTAACTCTATAAAGGAACCCCATTCTGTGTCTTATGACATATTTTTCAAATAATTTTCAAATTAAAAATCACTATTTTATAGTATTATTGGTTCGTATATATGTTAATTAGCTCTGATATAAGTAACTACCATTTACCTTAGTAGATGATATTAATTTTCAGGAAACCCTAGTGCGTAATAAATAGCACTGAATAAGCAATTTCGATCTGCTTGTACATTTTTTACTTAATAATATCAATTTTATATTAAATTCTGTATTGTTTATATTTCTTCTTAATCATTTTCATCTTCATTATTGATAAAATACAATTGAATCGGGGAAATGTAAAAATAAAAATGTAAAATTAATTTAATATATAATTACTGCTGATTTACTATGCTATTTATCTTATATGCGAAAAGTAGCCACTTTGCTATATTTTTTACTGAATTAGCAAATTTTATTAGGTTTTTGTATCAAAATCGATATGCATCATTAGGAACATCTCTAAAGTGACCAAATTCTGTATTTTCAGTGAAAATGACCAGCTTTACTATTCGTGGTCAAAATTTCTGAATTTGTATGTTTGTCTCTCCCATTTGAGCAGAGTGGTCAAAAAAGTGGCCAAAGTGCATGATTTTAACTCAAGTGTCCAGAATAGTGGTCAGAGCTGAGATTTGCACCAAAAGTGACCAGACTGCATGATTTGCACCCAAATGACCAGAGTAGTGGTCAAAATCTCAAAAAATCGCAGTTTTTACTTTGAATTTGGTATTATGAGTCACTTTTCACAAATATGCGGTGACCAGGCCAAATTTGGAGCATGGTGGTCAAAAATCTTGAAAATCGTTGTTGCTGGTCAATTTTGTGAATAATTTGGTCGTCATAAAGTTCAATGCTCCAGCAGTACCTGCTAATCTCAGCTGGTCAAAAAAATCGAGCGGAAGTTGCGAATTCGCTAGTTTTGCTATATTCCTATCAAACTGGATAGCATGATGCTCAGAGCATCTCCTCTCTCACCAACCCATTCAATTCTTGAAATATTTGATTTTGAACCAATTTTTGTCCAATTTCAGCCTAAATTGCTCAAACTCCTCTGGTGTATACCTTGAGTGCATAGAAATTTGCTATATAGAGTGGAGTAGAGCAGAATTTGATGCCACTCGTCAAAACTTCATAATAGTTTGAGCAGACTTATGAAAACTGCGATTTTCAGGGATCCTCGTGCATTTATGTATTAATTTTAAGTACAGTATTAATAACAGGAGTAATAGCAGCAGTAATAGTATAGGCAGTAAAAATGACAATGCATTAGGTATAAGCGCTTATAGAAATTTCAATGTATGATGCAATTCTTGTTTTTGAGTAGAATCTCATACAAAGCCATAACTCAGAGTATGTATCCATTTCTTGATACTGAATGCCCAGAGTCCTCGAACATCATCCTCGCTCATGTTTTTGATTACTTCTTGGATGCGCTTGACCAGCTGCACTCTATAAGTTTGTTA
>ARYC01012288.1:0-12540 GCA_000711775.1 Oxytricha trifallax | reverse complement strand
AATCAAAGCACTTATAAACCTCATTAAGGGGTTTTGGGGTTTTGATTGTAGTAGAGGAAGACTCTATTGAGTTTAGAGAGTAACCTCTGCATCATTAAAGAAATTCACAATAAAATGTACCATTTAGTGCAGTAAATTTCAAGAATAAAAATAGATATTCTACATCAAATTTATAGGAATCGAGATTTCATTCTTTTCATCATGCTATAGATGAATAAAAATACAAAGATCTCTAATAAGATTAAGAAAAGAGATTTAATATGCTTAAATACTTATATTTTCCAATTTTATAAATATTGAATTGAGATAACTATAGGAGGAGAGGTATAAACCAAGAAAATATTTCAATATCGATCTGAAGCCACCCACTCCAACTTTGACCCAAGTAAAGATCTTCACGTAAAACAAATATTTTTAATGTTCTGCAATTCAAGATGATCTAAAGCAAGAGTCAATTAGAAATAGCATAATCTCATAAAAAAAAACAATAAAAGTAAGAAGATTATAATTAGCAAAGCCTACTATGAATAGATTTCAATCCATGAAAAGTTTAAATCCTTAAAATACCTAAGATACTTAGTCACCATAAAGTTTTATAGAGCAAAAGAATAGTAATGTTAAAAGATAATTACAAAAACGATCAGCCTCTACATTTGATAGCAATATAGAAAAATCGTAGTAATTTATTGGATATTTTGACTTAGGAGGAAATTAAGGAAGTGAGATTGAAATTTACAGAGGATTAAGTTAATAAATTGAAGCGAAGTACTTTTGAATAAGTAAAAGAGGTATATCTTAAGGATTAATAATCAATTACTATATGTATTTTTTCACTTTTTATAAGGGAAAAATTCAATTTAAAAAACTTTTTTTAAATTACAAATATGAAATAATTTCAGGTGTTGACGTCAGGACGTCCCAACTCTAAAAATTATAAAATGTTTTATATATAATGTGTGAAGCACCTTTAAAATTCTTATAGAATATTTTTAGCCAGGGTCCTATGGGTGCAAGCCCTAGTTAATCAATATCACATGGCTCTTTTTGCGACAATTACGAAATGAATAATAACAGAGGTCAACAGCAACCCCTGTAAAGGTTCTGAGACATAGCTCCCAAATATTTTTTTATAGATGATATGTATGAACATGTTCTATATTAATATTTAATCGTTAAAATATAATCGTTAATAATTATTTAATACGAATCATTTTAGTAACAACTCATTTAAGATCAAACATTACAGAACACCAAAGCACTAATTCAAGAATTATAAGGAAGTGGTATGCTTGATTGCACAATAATTGCATGTCATGCTAACTTCTTCTGAGAAAAATATAGATCATTGCTTCTATGAATGTTATAATAATGCATCCAGCTAATGATAAACTATAAGAAATGCTCATTGAATATTTTGTCCTAATTCATACCCATTAAGATTTTTGCAGGAGATATTGTTGCATATTCCTTCTAATGGAAGGAATATTGTGAGATTGTTATTTATTTATATATAAAAATATTTGACCTTAAAACGAGTCGTGAATCTATAAGTAAAATCTTAGCAGATGTTAGATAAAATATTAAAGCCTAAATAAAGCTTGAATAAGAAAGCTTGCTTTTTCAGGGTGACATCTAGCTAAATAAACAAGAAAAAATAAATTTGAAAAAAATTATTAAAATTTTTTTTAATAAAACATTAAAATTAAAAAATTATTCTTATTTAAATAACATAATATTTCTTAATAAGAAAAATATAAAAAATAAACTTTAATTAGTTTTAAAAGAAATTTTGAAATATTATGTAAAAATAATAATTTTTATCATTAAAAATATGTTAACCAGTAAAAAATATATTTTAGTTTTTGGAACTGCTTCCCAATATATTTTTTCTTTTTTGAAAAGATGAAATAACTTTTCATCTAAGAAAAAATGTATGGAGGCTTTGCTTACGAACCTTCGTAAGGGTCTCCTGCAATTATTTATTTTACATTGATTGAGAGCAAGGTATTCTCATCCTTTTGGTCCCGGTACACTAGGATCGCATCCATATGATATTGCTTGTAAAGATTCTATAAGATTTGTTTATGGGCTAATTATTTTTTTTATTTATGAATTGGGACGTCCTGACGACCCTGGGACGTTTTCATCGACCTTGGGACATCCTGATGGTTGGTGGGACGTCCTGACGTCAACACCCATAATTTCTTAAATAAATAAAGAGAGAACCTAAACCACTTTTATTTTAATATTTAATTAATAGGGCCACTTAAAACAATACAAAAAGGTTTTGCTTAGTCGAAAAGCCTGCGATTAAGTAGCTTTTGTACAGAGATTTTTGCCTAAAAAATAAAGAGAACGCTTACAGCATAAATTGAGATGGTGTGTTGTGAATAATGTAAATATGGATATTGTAATTGGCAAATGCAACAAGGTCGAATGTAAATTTGGCTAAGAAATTGATTAGTATTTCAAAGACAACTTTGGAAATTAATGAACATAATACTTTATATATTTGATTTTATTTAATTATTATATCCTAAATATATTTTAAATCACTCAATCAAGAGAATATTCATTATAATATTATTATTTTTAAAAATTGAGGGATTCTTTAATAATGATGAATCTACAAATAAATTACTATTTTTAATAGATGAGATGAATTTTGATAAAAATAACGAATTAGTAATTTTTGAAATAGTAATTTAAAAAGTTTAGTTGTAATATGAATATTGACTAAAATGATTAATTTATTAATTTTTATAAAATTTGATTTATATACAAATTAGAAAACTTTTGATATTTTTCTTATAAATTTTTATATAATTTTTGATTTTTATTTTGGTCAAAGATCGGCAACCATTGCTCGCAAGCAAAAGTTTTTTCAGATAATATTGCTCAGCGTAAAAAACTCTATAAGACTATTAAAAGAAAATAGTTCATTAAGGGGGGGTGTGTTTGACCTGCTAGCCAAATAACCTAATGAATGATTCATTGAACTTCACACCCACTAATAATAAAAGACTATTGTCGTCTAATTTAAATTAAATAGATAAATCATGATAAATAAAAAGGAATCGATAAATTAAAATTATAAATTGAAAATTATAATGAAAACCTTTTAAGATGATGATGGAGCAACAGTGTATTCTCAAAAATTTTGTAAGTTACATTTTAGATATCTTTATTTTTTTATAATACTCTTTTAGCAATACTATGGGTCAGTGATTGTGAAAGAAAGACAAATCAGAATGGAACAGAAAAACACAGAGTAGGAAAGCTGATTCATGCTGATGGAGATATTTATGAAGGTTTCTGGAAGAATAACAAACCTGTTTGATTATTTCCATTTTTTATAATATTAAAAAGTATTTGTATAGTTATAAATTTGATTCTTAATATTTTTAATTTTTCAAAAAATATATCATGAATCATTGAAATCAAACGAAATGAGAATAATAATTAATCCTGCTAAAGTGTAGGAGAATTTGATTTTGAGATCGTAAGCTAAATTTGACTATGCATAAAATCGGAAATTTGTGACAATTGGAATATTTATGCAATATTTTAGCTATATGTTTCATAGATATTATCAATAATAAGTGACATTTGATGAATAGTACTAATAAACAGAAGAAAATCAAGACACAACCTAGATTAAACCAAAGTGAGAATGTTATTCAAACTTAAGTAAGAAGAAGTCAAGAGTACTCTTTCGCTAAATTTGGAAAATAACATTAATATTGTTTTTGAGGAGAATTGCTAAATTAATAGCAGTAACTCTAAGTTTGACAAGGAAGTTTTCCTTTAAAAATGATAAATATTATTGTTAGCATATAAGTGGTTAAGATAATTAAAGATTCAAAATTAATAATGTTTTCTTAAATTTAGTATAAACAATAAACTAGCATTTTATTATCGAGTTTGAAATAATTATAATATACAAAATAGAAAGGATTATTATCTTTAATGGTAAGTGAAAATATTTTAATTTTAATTTAAATGCATTATATTTAAACATATACATGAAATTCAGAAAACTTAATTAGTATTACAAATTAAAAAGAATTCAATAATAACAATAAATTTGATCAAATATTAAAAGTGTAAATGATAAGTTGTCTGACCAATGTGAGTGAATATATCATCGAATTCTAAATTTATAGTAATATATATTATAATATTCTTTAAGTTTGTCTATAAAAGAATAATTGCCTTATTATTTATTGATTAATTCAATATATGGAAATTCACAAGATTTATGAATTACCATCTGCTTTTCTTCTATATTGGTTTTTTTGTAAATCCAATAATACTACTGATAGATAGTCGCTAACTAGTAAATAATATGTCATTTTGGATCAATGCAAAAATTAATGCCTCATTTAACGTTCAGATTTGATAGCTTAATAAATTTATAGTGTATATTGAGTGAGTTTGATTTTAAATATTTTTAAGATTTATGTATGGCTTAGATAAAATTAAAAATAATTTATAATGCAATTTTCAAAATTTATGAGTTTATATTATCTAATGGATCTCTACTAAACTTAATTATAAAGCTAAAACAATTATTAAGTGTTAAATATTTGTTACTTAGAATGAACTAAAGTCTTTCAATATATTACATATTGAAAATGGTTTATTTCCTTATTATGAGCGTGGGCGTAACAAAAATACAGGATAATAGATAATTTCGAAGTAAACTTGAAACACATCTCCTTAGAACAGTTGTTTTTCATTAATTTAATGATATTTCTCAATAGTTTCATTATTGCTGTGAGGTATGGATACGCGTCACAGTTTAGAATGAAAATGATGACCTAGAGATATCAAGTTATTTATTTAGTTAAATTCTTTATCTATTATGATAGTTTATTAATTGCATGTTTGTAATAATGTAATATTACTCTAAAATATTTAACATCAAGAATAGGCGTTTATCTCTTAAGATCTGCTATTGCCCTCTTGGATGAACTATACCCCCCCAAAGGATTATAAATAAAAATTGAAGCATCTCAAAAATAATTTATATTTTTAATTTTTCTATTCTTTTAAGTAACCCATATTAATAACAACTCATAATTATAACAATCTCTATGGCGTAATTAAATCGATTAAAATAAATTTAAAATATGCTTTGCTGAATAAATCCCTGAAAATTTAGAAAATACAAAAATAAGGATTTCTATAAAGAAAATGAATTAAAAATGAGTGAACTAAAATAAACATTTAAAAGTCTAAGAGAAAGCTTAAAAGCCAAGAAAAATAAGCTATCTTCATCTGATATCAGACTTAATTTTTATTTTATTGATAAATTTACAAATTGAAATATAATTGTTTTGTTCTTATATATAGATAAAAAAAAATGATTTTTGTATTTTTTAATTCTTAATAATATATTATTATGAAATATACACAATGAACTAGAATTATTTGAATTATCAGATGTAGACTCCTAAAGGTAAAATATTAGTTAATAACAATCTAAACTGTTTTAATCTTATGACGGCTCACTCTTATTTAATGAAAAAGCTTTGTTTGCTTGTGCTCATTAGAGATCTCTCAAACTTTTTCTATTAATAACAATTGGTGGAAAGACTTAAATAATAACAACAATTTTTACAACAATAGAATTAGTTATTTTTCTATAATCTCTAAATATTTTATAAGCAAAATAAAAATATATATATTTATAAGAAAGATGGCACTTCCATTTATAGTCAAACTTTTATGGTAATAGTAAGAGCTAAAAATGGACTGGGATGAAATATTATAATGTGTTTTTGAGATGGTAGCTTCTTTTTTCCTGCTCTTGCAAAATTATTACTTCCTTGGAGCTGTTCATGTTGATTTCCAAAGAAAGTTCTAAACTTATACTACTTTATAAATTTCTTAAATAGATTTATAGATGACTTCATAAAATCTTAACTTTAATAAAGAGTTAAATTTAATAAAAGAGAAGTTTACATGATAAAATATATGAGTGCATGAATAAATCCATTTAGTATGTGCTAGATTTGAAGTCCTAAATAGTTCCTACCATAAATCTATGTTCCAGAGAGAGTCTACATGCTTGGTTCTAATTGAGATCTGTGTTATGGATTTCGGCAGAAAGTATCTCTACAGAATATTTTCATTTAAATAACTCCAAATTCTGTTTTATCATGAAACTGATAATTTTATACATTGAATATTCGTGTACTCTTCTATGTTTCTTGGGATGTATTTATTCTATGCGTTAATCCTTCTTATGAGTTATTTTGAAGTACTGACCTTAGGTTCTCCGTTGTATTAAATCTGTTTTGCATTTATGATATAATTATTGTACTTGGAATCATTTTATCAATCATTAAAATTTATAGTTCTTATTAAGAGGACCATAGACTATCACCCTTTAATTTATTTACAATTTATGATGTTTAATATTTTTTACAATCAAATTTAGAAATAACTTTTGATATTATTAATGTTAATGTATGGAGCGAAAATCAATTAAGAATTCATAGAAAACAAGCTATAGCTGATCAAAATAAAACATGTACTGATTGATTGTAAATTCAAACTCTAAGAAATTTTACAGCACAATCCTAAAGATAAGTAATAGCTTTCCAACAGTTAAAATATCAAAATATTCTAAAAAAATGCTCGGGGCTATGAACTTACAATAAAATATGAAGATTTAACATATTGACTCAAATATCGATATGATCTTAATTAATTACAATTTATCTTAGAATGTGTCTGACAAGCAAATAGCTTAAATTGCAAATAAGGATAGTATATAAGAATATGATAGTCACAGAAATAGATGTAATAATAGAGAGATTAGATATATAGAGTTAGTACAGACAGACCCATGAAGATATTAGGCATCACAGCCTTATTTTAATTATTGAATCAAATATATACAACACTATTCACTGTGCTGGTGGCTATTAGGCAGAGATTTTATTCGAATAATATGATGAATTGATATTAAAGATATTTTCAGCTTAATATGAAAAAATTTACTTATATTTAAGTCTGTATTTTCTAATTATTAATTCTATTAAAATTAATGTCTTAAACTGAATCAATTTAGAGATAAAAATTATTAGGAGACAAGCTAACTCTTATGAATGAATCAATTTTTTATCAATATTTTTAGAAATAAATTTTATTCCATAAATCTTCTTTTAAAAATATTCTCTAATATAAATAATATTAACAAAATACTAAACTTTACACAATTACGAATTAATAATTTAATGACAGATAATACTTAGTTTTCTAAAATTATAAAAAGTGCAATTCACAGGTTCCTAATTTTTTGAAATTCTTAAGGTCAAAGATTAGAAATTATTATAAAATAATAGAATTTTTATATATTTTAATAAATAAACCTAAAAGTATATATTTTTTATCTCTTTTCTTCACTAACTTTCAATCTTTGCGGCAGCTGAAACTATCCTAATTAAGTCTTTAGACTTAGTTGTCAAGCTGATGCTCTAAGCAATCTAGTGAGTAAGTGGAGAGAAGATGATATAAAATACTTTCTAGCACACTCAGGAAGCTTGAGATTGCCATGACCTGTAGACCAACCAGCTTTACTAGCCACTTCCAATAATACAAATTAAACATTTTATTTTGATCAGAGCTATTTTTTAAAAAAATTATTTCATTAATCTCATTAAGAGAAATATCTATTTTAATAAAAGAAAAATCAAATTAATTTTAATTGGCTTAGAAAACTCGAATTTCTAATTTAATCTTGACAGTTTTAATATTCGTCAATTCATATTTTTTGTCTTCAAGAAATAATTTTATTTGGCAGAAAATTTTAATTTATATTATTAATAAAATACAAAAGATCTGGAAATTATAATTTTGTAGTATAAATAAACTGTCATTAAATATAGTTTTGTAAATTTAGTTATATGCAAGAGAGAAAAAATGCAATAATTATCAACTTTTTTAAGTAATGCTATGAGTAAAAAGTGCTTAGTAATAAATTTGCCAATTTATGATTTTATTTATTTATTATTTCTCGAAGTCAAATGTGCTTTTGCCGGACAGTAAGAAATTGAAATCAGTATGTTGTTTGATTATTGTATATATATAATTTTGAGATTATCTCCCCAAGTATAGAGTAAATTGAGTTTTCGCAGATTTGTGTCCCTAAATACTAAAATTTGTAGGTAGAATCAATGATTTTTATATTAAAATAGAGATTAAGTTAAAGTTAAATTTATAAATTTGCTTACTTACATGGAATATATATTTTAGATAAATCAAACTTTGTTAATGTTTTATTAAGACATGCTTTGAAATATATCAAATTTAATTTTAATTTATTAAGATTGTAATTCTATAATGTTAATTTATCAATTTGAACATTTTTTACTTTAAAATTCATGATTGATATAATGAAGACTGTCTTTTAGAACCTTTGTTTAAATATCTCTAAATCAATTATAAACTCTTATTTTTTGAATTTTTCTCTCTGCTTTCGTCAGAAATTTATTAACTTTTTAAAATATTTATTATTAAACAAAGAATAATTCAAATTTATCTAAGATTTTTTATTGGTTTTTGCAAGTTTTATCTTAAAAATAATTTATATTATTTATTTTAAATAGCAACCTAATAAAATATATTATTTTTACATAACTTCTAATATAACCTACTCTCAGAATTATAAATTTATTCTGAAAAAAATATTTAATATATCAATGATTTTATTTGCCTTTTAAATATATATATAACTTGAATAAATTATCATGATGTAATAGTAGTTTAATATTAGTGGCTTTTATCTGAATCTCTCACAAATTAAATTTATATTAAAATCAGAAAAAGGAATGACAACTAAAATTAGACCTTTTACTAAATTTACTTACTTAAAATAATTATAATATCATTATCTTTACCATTAGAAAGATTTATAATTCTATATCACTATTTATTCAAAGAATTCAATGTATATCTTATTTTGAACTAAGTATAAATAAGAATAGCAATAAAACAATAATTCCATAATGAAAAGAGATTGATACAATTAAAATTAGAATATAGAATTGGCTCCAATTACTTAATAAAACTAACTAACAGAAGAAGATAACAATAGTCAAATTATTAACTTACAAATAAATGATGAGGAGATGGTTAATTAAATGTAGGATGAAGTCTCTGACGAAAATAAATCGTCTTTCATATATAATACAATTTATTTTAGAGGTACATTATTTCACTATATCCAATCAAAGATTTATTAAGTCTACAGTTGACGGTATAGACTTTCAGGATGAGGGATTATAATGAATTTATTAATATTATAAATTTCTGTTTATTGACACCAGTTATAATCTAGAACGGCACAGGAAGTTAGAAGCAGGAAGATAAGCAGATATTAAAAACAATCGATAAACTAAAGAGCTATAGATTGGAGTAATGAGCAGCACTTGTAAGACTTCCACTAATTTCAAGGAAGCCTTGGTTTAAAATCAATATTTTTATCAATAAATATAATTCCTTTAAGATAAAGATATGATAAATAAAGTCCAACTTAATTAATAATTAGAATATGCGAAAGTAAACATGGATTCCGTCATAGACCCAAAAATTTCGTCTCAAAATTTGAACTTCATGTCCACACAAAAATTCCTTTATTAATGATTAATTTTATAAAATTCTTGAAGGGTCAATACGATAAGATTAATTAAATATAAATTGGAACATGCTGAATAGCAACATAATAATTTTTAATTTAAGTTTAAATCATAAATGAAGACCCGAGCTATAGTTCCAAACCATTCGGTAAAATATCTACGGGCAACATCAAGCATTAAAACAGCTGCAATATCAGAGACTCCTCACAAGGCGCCATCATCTAAGAACATTATTTTTAAGAAAAAAGTGACTCATCTCATATAAAATCACCAAACTAGCAAAATTAAAGCTTGTATTTTCTAGTTGCTAATTTGAGTTCATATTTTATTAAAATATTATAAAACATAAAAAGAAATCTTTAAATTGTATCATTCAACTATATTAGTATTAATTTTAAAGAGTAATGGAATTAATAGACAAAATATGAATATAGGCAGTAGACTAATAGAAAACGCATTAGGCTCTAATCTAATGAAAGAAATGGTGAATATCAGTTAGTACACAGTTGATTTTCACTAAAGCAACTTTATGATCTAGTGTTCTTCTTTTTTGGCCCTCTCATTTGATAATTGTAAACATTATAAAATTATGTATTTAATTGTAAAAATATATTGTTTTTACCTATTTTTGATTCGTTCGCTATGGCAAGAAATATGCTATTTTATGGAAACAGGAGTTTCACCCTTTTACGTGTACTTCTATAACATATTAAAATAAATTAATTATATTATAATTTAATCAAATACTTATATATATATATTTAGTAATAGTACTTTCAATGGCTTTGTATAGCTATTATGATATTTATGTAAGCAGATTTGTCAATATAATTTAAGAGGGAATTTAAATTGATTTATGGATCATTTTGTTCATGACTGTAGTGATAAAGGATTTATATATTATATTTAGATATGCCCTTAGTTCTAAGTTAATTTAAAAAGTTATGAGAGTAAGGAAGGTTGATGTCTCCTATATCACAAAGGTTTTCTAATTTTTCAATTATTATTGATAAAGTATTTATAATTTTGGTAAATAAAATTAAAATTTATAAATTCCTTCAGTTATAATTTTTGAAAAATTTCACCATAACCTGTCTTCACTAAACTAATAAAATAGCGAACTAATATAAGTCGGTTGTTGTTATTGCTAGAATTTCAAGTAAACAACCCCTTTTACTAATATTTAAGAGTACGCTAAAAATAAAGATAACTCAGAAAAATAATTAAGCGGGAAAAAATTCAGCAAAGTACAAATTTAAAAATGTAATAAATCGACAATTTAGCTATTCCATATCTTTTGAAGATGACTATATATCTGGTGTTCCAGTGTCACACTCTTGCTCAGGAGCCCAAATTGAGTGGATTTGCTTTATTCCAGGTCATCTCATGAATTCCGTGACCATCTTCGGAGGTCCTCAAAAACCCAAAAATGAAGGGCTAAGGGTTATATAAGGAAATTGCTGAAAATTGCTTATTTTGCTTATATCTTTGCGCGTTTTGAAGATAAATTAATTCTGATTTTATATTCGTGTTCAGCGAGGTCTAAATGACCAGAATCATTATATTTGGGTGTTTATGGGAAATATAAAATGGAAGTTGTATTTTGCCGGGGAGAGGTTCAGCCCTGGACAAATTTTTGAAAACCCAAAAATGGACAAAATGACCCCCCTATATCTTTTGAAAATGACTATATATCTGGTGTTCCAGTGTCACACTCTTGCTCAGGAGCCCAAATTTAGTGGATTTGCTTAATTCCTGGTCATCTCATGTATTTCCGTGACCATCTTTTGAGGTCCTCAAAAACCCAAAAATGGAGGGCAAAGGATTATATAAGGAAATTGCTGAAAATTGCTTATTTTGCTTATATCTTTGCGCGTTTTGAAGATAAATTAATTCTGATTCTATATTCGTGTTCAGCGAGGTCTAAATGACCAGAATCCTGATATTCGGGTGTTTTTAGGAAGTATAAATTGCAAGTTGAGTTTTGCCGGGGAGAGGTTCGGCCCTGGACAAATTTTTGAAAAACCCAAAAATGGACAAAATGACCCCCCTGTACCTTTTGAAAATGACTATATATCTGGTGTTCCAGTGTCTCACTTTTGCTCAGGAGCCCAAATTTAGTGGATTTGCTTAATTCCAGGTCATCTCATGAATTTCCGTGACCATCTTTTGAGGTCCACAAAAACCCAAAAATGAAGGGCCAAGGGTTATATAAGGAAATTGCTGAAAATTGCTTATTTTGCTTATATCTTTGCGCGTTTTTAAGATAAATCAATTCTGATTTTATATTCGTGCTCAGCGAGGTCTATATGACCAGAATCATTATATTCGGGTGTTTTTGGGAAATATAAATGGAAGTTGTATTTTGCCGGGGAAAGGTTCGGCCCTGGACAAATTTTTGAAAAACCGAAAAATGGACAAAATGACCCCCCTATATCTTTTGAAAATTACTATATATCTGGTCTTCCAGTGTCACACTCTTGCTCAGAAGCCCAAATTTAGTGGATTTGCTTAATTCCAGGTCATCTCATGAATTTCCGTGACCATCTTCGGAGGTCCTCAAAAACCCAAAAATGAAGGGCTAAGGGTTATATAAGGAAATTGCTGAAAATTGCTTATTTTGCTTATATCTTTGCGCGTTTTGAAGATAAATTAATTCTGATTTTATATTCGTGTTCAGCGAGGTCTAAATGACCAGAATCATTATATTTGGGTGTTTATGGGAAATATAAAATGGAAGTTGTATTTTGCCGGGGAGAGGTTCAGCCCTGGACAAATTTTTGAAAACCCAAAAATGGACAAAATGACCCCCCTATATCTTTTGAAAATGACTATATATCTGGTGTTCCAGTGTCACACTCTTGCTCAGGAGCCCAAATTTAGTGGATTT
>ARYC01012287.1:0-18214 GCA_000711775.1 Oxytricha trifallax | reverse complement strand
ATCTGCCAACCTATAAAATCCTAAAAAAGTAAAGATCATTTTCAGATCTTGGGTTATTACATCATGGGTTGGGATTAGACATCATCAGATTAATAATCAACGAGGCCTACCTAAGCCTCCCTTACCTGTAAATGATGTTCCTGCTTCTAATCTTGCTGCTGCTGTCTCAACCTGCTGATCTCCTCCTGATGATGAATCTAAAAGAAAATAATTAAAAAGTAAAAGATTTTATAAGATTATTGGAACATATACTTACCTTTGATCTGCTGGTGCTGCTGCTAATCTCTCAACTTGTTGCTGCTAGTATGCTGCTGTTCCAATCATTGAACAAGAGGTGGCCACCATACAAACAAACAAACAAACAAGAATGAAAATATTATTACAATTAAATATTTAGCTTTGGCTTAAGTAGCCCAATTTTGGGAATTAGAACTTTCTAGAATTTCCCAAACTAATATTTGGAAGTTCCCAAAATATTTGGGGTTTAGGTTTGTTGATGTGATTGATCATCAGAGAATTTTAGGTAAAGCTTTAGTTTGAAAAGCTAGCTTATTGTTTTAGTTTTGCTTGCTTTTGGGGTTCTAAAAAAGCTTATTTACAAACTTTTCTTTTACTTTAGTATTTCCTGATTCTTACTTTAAAACCCAGCAATCCTAAGTTCTGTGAAAGACTCTCATCCAAGGGTGCTGAGGTACACACCCTGAAGGCCGAAGTGGCGTAAGACCTCTCAGGCTGTATCCTCGCCGAGGGCTTTGCAGGGCTGTTGCTGGTACTTGTACTTACTTTACTTAAGCTTAAACTTAGAGGTCTGAGCTCAACTAACTACACAACTTTACACTGTTACTTGAGAGTGTACTCTGGTATTGGTAAGTGATACTCACTCTCTTAACTACTTCTATAGGTCAACAGCAGTTGAGAACTCGTCTCAGCAGGTCACCTTTACTTCTAGTTGTTTGTTGGTTGTTTGTTTTACTTCTTGTCTTCGTTGCCCAAGCTAAGGGGTGGCTGGGTTAATACCTGGCTCACAGTGTTTTAGTTGTTTGTTAGCTTCTAGTTTAAAGTCTTTAGGGTTGGTGTGTGTGGCCATGACCTGACTCTGACACCCATATTTATCTGTCGAGGGGTCCTCTGGCCAGGGCAGCCAATCTCTGGTGTTTATTGCACTGGGGAAGGGTTGCTTGAAAGCGATCGAGCCTCAGCGAGGCATGTTTGAATAGTTATTGTATGTATTAATTTTAAGTAATATTCTTCACTTTAAACTTCGAATCCAAGCTTTGGCCTGACTTTTGGGCCAGTGTACTGCCCTCTAGGCTTACTCTATCACCTCTTACCTGTCCTAATGTTGTTGTCATATCAAAGGCACCAATACCTAGTTATCCTAACGAAATTTCTGAAAGTCAGGTGGAGGGGTCGTAAAGCTAGCCAAGCCAAAGTGCTGTTCTGGAAAAGTTCTAATCTAGGTCTTAAGGGCAAATAAGTCTAAATAAGACCCCATTTGCCTGGTATTTGAAGCCTATCACATCCCATATTGCTCAGTCTGCCCTATAGTCACTTGTTATTAGTAATGAGCAATGTTATCAATGCTTATGATCAATTAGCCATCATAGACATCACATGGGGTAGAGCTGGGCTGGACTCAAGGGGTGGGGAGGAGGCACTTTTTTGAAAATTTCAAGGCCAAAATGGCCGTTAGGACCTCCCTGACATTTCAATATGGGATATAGCCACTCCCACCACCAATCGGCTTCTTTCCTTCTATCTCGTCGATCTAGAGTGTATTAGCGATGTTTGGGTTGGAATGGTGGGATGGGGAGAGGATTGGAAAATAATTTTATAAAATCATATAAGTCATACTCTATAATCTGTTAGGAGTATTACTAGTAGTTTTGGTTATAGCTGATAATATTATAATACACCCCTCTAAATCCGCGGTTCCGACCACTTTTTCTTAGGCAAATGGTATTAGTAATGTTGCAAACCATCTTCCTGATTTTTAGAAATAGGTTTGGAAGTGATCTGAGAGGCCAAGTTGAAATCCAAAGTGCATCCGCAGGAAATGAGGAGGGTCATTAGGACTTGAGGTCAGATCGGAAATTGGAGGTCTAGACCTACCGATCTAAAAGGTTGGTTTATAGAATTTCCACTTGACCAAAGCAATCATTCTTTCAACTTTGAATTTCAATGTTTACTTCCACAATAATGATACACATTGATCGAGCATGCTCGCCAACGTCATTATAAGTATATTAAGTTAGAGTGGAGGTGATGGGGTAGGAGGATTTATTAAAAAGAGTGAAATATAATAAGTTTTTATTGATAAAGTAATAATATATAATTAAATCAAATACAAACTTAAACTATACAAATCATGTCCCTCTATTACTGATACCCTTTGTGTATTCAAACCTACTACCTCTGCATCAGTAGATTCCTTTACGTCTATACATTCCTTGACAACCTGCAATGAGTCTATATAACCAGGTATAGTATTCACACATATCAACATTAACACTACCTTACCTTAGCTTTATACATAGTTGTGTATGAAATTTTACTACAGTGTGACAATATTAACTTATGGTATACTAGATCACTTTAGTATACAAGTAAGTAATAACACATGGACTTAAATTATAATTTTAATTTAATATAGTTTATGATTCCTTACCTCCAGAGCAATTAGAAGGATAAACCATAGAGTGCAGTATCGTAAAAGTAAGAATACATTTTATATAATTTTACAAGGTATATTAACGCTGCTAGTCAATCGAAACATAGTGTGGGATCTGTGGAAAAAGTCTACTCAAGAGAACTCTTAAGAGACACATTGCATCCTAACATGCTGTAAATCTTGAGTTAGAAGAGAAGAAGTTAGTGCAAGCATTAGGTGAGGAGAGAGATAAAAAACTAGAGGTGTAATAAACTTTTGAAATCATAATGCCAAGAGAAGAGAAAGTTAAGAGTGTCAAAACTCCAATGAAAGTGGCAAAGACTAAAGAGAATGATAAGAGCGATGTATTCAACTTCCCAGAGAAGTCATGGGAGTTTAAGCAGCTGCATCTCAAGGTGAAGCCTCACTGGAAGATTCTCAGCACACTCAAACCATTGCATGATGTTCCAATCCCAGCCAAACCAGTAATTAAATTCTATACTTATTGTTTAGGTGTGCCTGCAACACCAGCTGCTTGCAAGAGGTGAGATTCTCTAAGGAGTGTACTATGAATTGCTGACACTAGACATGAAGCTCTATCCAGATCAAATTTATGTTCTGAAGTCCTTAGTATATTCACAAACCATGCTTAGTCTATTAAATACTGGAATCAAAGAGCAGTCCTTAAGTAAGATACATATGACTAATCATATTTTTAATAGAATTTGTGAACCCCAAAGTTATTGGATTGATGTAAGAGACAAGGCGTTCTATCTTTGAGTATTACCTTAACAGTCAACTGGTTAGATGCGTCAACAATACTTTCGCAGCGTACCTTGACGAGGTAAACCCAGACTGTGCAGAGGCTCTTGAAAATCTTAGGACTAATGAGAAAATTGACATTGATATTTTTGATTTCCTGGGCTGCTCAAAGTTCAACTTCATTCATTCTAAAACTCATATCAATTGGAAGCCTGGCACCTACAGAGAAAGACCACGCAAGGGTCTATTACTTTATCAGCCGTCATCCAAGTAAATCTAAAATGCCAGGAGCCTGTTCGAACAAGGATGGTACATAGCAATGGTGTTTCAGAGGCTAGTCAAACCATTTCATGAGCTTCTCATACAAATCAACATCGTTTCAGCATCAATGCCTCATTACATATCTCAAACAGTGGTAAATGAGAACAAGTCTCTTAGGGCGTACCACATCAAGACCAGTAAGGGAGAGGAACTTCTAGCCATCGCTAAGAGATATGAGAACTTGATATGCCACTTGCTTCACCCCTCAACTAAGATTCACAGGGGTACTATACAGTATCTCAAGAGTCAAGTTTCAAAGAAAGCTAGCTCGTGCAAGACTCTACCCTAGAATTTACTTCCACCCCACCTGTAGCTTAGAATGGCAAGATTTAAGAAGGCTCTCAACATGGGAACTGTGATGAGATCAATTGCTTTGACAATGCCACTGCCTACTTGATTGTGAGGGGTGACAAGGAAGAATGGATCTACGAGTGAGAGTGATTTATGTGAGTTCGTGATGTTGAAATTTAAATTCAGATAGTTAAATAATTAATGTCTTATATTCCTTGCCTCTATCAACATCCTTCATACCCCTCTCACTGTTATCATTAGTATCGTGTCTTTTATTTTTATTTATATTTTATTTTATTTCAAAACCCCAAAACCCCTGCTTGCATGGAGTCACTGTCGCAGTATATAAGCAATGAGGAATAGTCAGTTAGTTCTTCCTATCATTACAGTTATTAGTCGGAATCAATTTTGAACTATGGGTTTCTTAGTAATCAGCAGTTCGAAGAGATCAAGACGAGTGTGCTGAAGCCATAGTCGAAGACTGTGCTCATGTGGACACCAGTGGTGCTGGGCACCAACTTCCCCTCCATCCCCAAACCAGTGAAGCTCACTTACACCTCAGGCACTCTCCTCAACAATGGGCAGGTGCCACCGTCGACGATGGGCATACTGGGTGGGCAAATCATACGACTGCTCTTGGAGAACGTTGAGTGAGCAGTGTCGTCGTTGGTTGATGTTGAAAGTTTGGCAACCGATGACCAGCTGTGTTATGGCCTCGAGTAGTACCTTCGCATGATTAGAAAGCCATCGCAGTCTTCATCATAGAGGAATCCTAATGTGATTACCAAGAACCTGTAGATCAAGCAGAGTGATGAACTGTGGTAGGGTCTGCAAGACTTCATGAAAGAGCAGAGTGGGAGTATTGATTCTCTCAATGGGGAATATTCAAACTATGAAGCCATTAATTGATCATCAAAGAACCCTTATCTCAAACGAAGAGATGCGAAGCTGGCATTGAAGAAGATCTCAGTAGTGCAGCATTACAAGGTGGAGGGCATGAAGCCCAAGGACATTGCGCTTGAGATGGTTGTGGATCGACGATTGTGTACAAGGCCATTGAGAAGTTCAAGTTGGAGGTGGAGCACCGAGTGCTCAATCCGAAGCCAAAGCTGAAGAATGGGAGGAAGAGTACGCGGAGCAACCCATTGTTGCTGAAGGCGATTGCTATCGTGCTCTAACAGCAGGGTATATACAAGGTCACTGGCTGGCGCCTGCATCATAGCCTGCTTGAAATGCAAATTAAAGATTAAGAATTCAAGAACCTTACAGTGCCTTGCGTTGCTACTCTGCTCAAAGTACTGAAGGAAAGTTTCCATTTAAGGTTTGGCAAAGCCCAGAACGCTAATGTTAAGTATAGAGACCCATCGTTCAATGAAAAGAGGTTATGGGTATCTAGACTGCTCGCGCAGCTATTCTTGGAGGATGCAGTGATCATATCAGTGGACGAGTCAACTTCAGGGCGATTACCTGCCTACCAAGCAATGGAGTTTCAATTCAGCTGCCCTTCACAAGGAAAGTTGTGGATCGACTCCTCCCTGACGCCTGCATTTGGCAAGACCGAGGTCCTCGTCACCGACGATGTCATACAGTATGCTGAGATGCTGGCTGGCTACCAATAGAGAACCAGGTATGTCGACTTTCACCGGGGTCAGAGAGCAGGATCAAATGAAGGAATCAGATATCGCACTTTTGCAAAGCCAAGTTTTAATTCATGATGAAGAGACCTGAAACTTGGAATCTGAGACCCCAAGCAATTCTGGGAACCAGCAGGTGAGTATTGCTATCGTTGCCTAATCGATTGAGTTTAGTGTCGTCAGCAGCTCCTTATGGGGTAGTCAAGATGGGTAAGGTTTCAACTTGGGTTAGGAGGACCAAGTTAGTAATAGTGAACGATTAGTGACTTGATCTGGAATTGTTCCATCGAAGATCCCAAGGCCAAACTCGAAATCGATCTTTGCAAAGTTGCGCAGGAAATCTTCCACCCAGGAACAGCATATCCTTGATAGCAGGGAGCAGAGCATTGCAGCCACCCCTGTCATTTGCAGTCATAAATATAAGTACACTCAGCTGTCACCTATCTTGGAAGCCCCAGAGGGCAGTGCTTAATACTCATCCTTATAGAAGCGCTTTGACGCGATCAGAATATAGGGCTCTTCCAAGAAGCCTTCAAGCCAACCATAGACTCCTCTGAAATCGGCTTCCACTCTCACTCCATTGGTTCAGAACCTAGCCAGCTCCGGCTGTAGTCAACCCAACGTAAGGGCAGTGAGGTGATCAATGTAACAGGCCATGACAACTGGACAGCCATTATACCCAGACGCTTGCAGCTGTCCAGCAGGGCAGTGAGCAGCAGTAAAGTCACAGTGAAGGAATAGGATAGTAGCTATAGCTCTATGATTTTATTTTGCTTTAGTTGATACCAGGTTAAGTCTACCCAACTAGTTGAATGACTAAGCACCTATAGTATACTCTGGCAACCTCGATGCTCAACCATCGTAACATTATATCCATTGCAGCAGTCAGACAGCAAGTCAGCCAGAGGTTTGGCACTTATGGCACCTTTGCTAGGAATCTTTCTATCACCAAGGAATCCACCAAGCGGCAGCAGTTCTCGATGAGCTTCGTGGCAGCAATCACTAAGGACCAGCTGGTCTCCAGCCAAGTCATTGAGGGAGCCTTCGATGCCGTGCTGTTCGAGAACTTCCTCTACCACACCCTGCGCCAGCTGCGCACTGACAAGGACCTTGGCCTGAAGAAGATCGTGCTGCTCATGGACAACGCAGTCATTCACAAGTATTCTGAAGTGTTGGAGACTGCGAGGAAGTTGAAGGTGACAGTGCTATTCAATGCCGAGTACTCACCCTGGCTCAACCCTATCGAGCAGCTGTTCTCATACATCAAGAGGCACCTCAGGCAGGAGCAGGCAGACAGCAAGTAAGTGTACTTATCATAACCTCTTATAGGATTCACTTGGTTAAGAGACTCTCTCAGATTCTGAAGGCCATGACCAAGAGTGATGTCAACAAGCTCTGGGCGTTCAGCGTCAAGCAGTGGTGCACCACCATCAGACATGGGTTCGTATGAGTCAACCATCAATGACGATGAGTGGAGTTGTAGGTGCTCTAGCACCGATCAAGACAAGCATCAATAGCAGTTGAACTGTTAATTTAATTGATTAAAACTTCCCTATTATATATCACGCTTTTAAGTTTAAGTCTAAACTAATCAATCGTCAAACTATCAAAACCTTTCTCACCTCCGCGCATTGCTGAGGTCAAGTCCACCAACACATCAACGATGGTCCAACAGCTTCAGCTACCAATGATGGCATCGATGGATCAAGGATGGAGCAATAGATTTTAGGATCTAGAAGATGAGAATGGGTTGCAGATTGGCCTCAACTCAAGCTTAACGACGACGAATCGACACGAAGTGACCATGCCAGAATCAACACCAATTGACGCTGTCTAACGACCATGTTAATCATCGGATTCCTACCAAACATTAAAATCAAGTGTCAGACTGTTGAAGAAAAAATTGGGGTTTATACTATGCTGCTGAACACTATAATGATCAAAATTTTTAGCAAAATGCAAGGCAACAACTTAATGCTATTTGAGAATTGGTTATAATTAGAATTTTATTTTATTTCTACAATTTCCTATTTTTACGTATTTTATCAATTACCTACTTACTTTTTGAATCCTTAATATTTCTTAATCAAAATGGATAATAGTAAAACTTCTTTTGGGTGAGAAAATAAAAAAGTATTATGAATTATAAAAAACTTTTAATTTAAATAAATAATAAAAATATTACCCCCATTTGAAGTTTAATATAGTGCAAGATCTAAATTACTTGTTAATAAAATTTAATTTTCTTTTCATTTTAACAATATAGTTATAATTATATATTTTTGATACTGTGTTTTAATTGACTGTAGTAAGAAAATAAAAAAAAATGCTCACCAGACAATGTTTTCAAATGATTGTCCGCCGGACAAAGATTTTAAATGATTGTCCGCCGGACAATGTTTATAAATGATTGTCCGGTGACAATTATATGAAGAAGAATTTTCAGAAATGATTTAAATTAAATTATATTTCCATTAATTTATAATATTACTCATTTTTAAACTTGGTTCTACCAAAATCCATTAATTATAATGCAACCTGTTACTGAATAATGGAAGAGAATATAAATACAAAAACCTAAGAATAATTCTCTTGAAGGAATTGAAGAAATGAAATTTACTGAAGAAAAATTCTAAGAATGGTGTAATTAAAATAAATATAGTTTACAAGAAACTAAAAAACCAAAATATTTAGTGAAATGTGAGCTTTGTTCAAGAATGTTTACTCACGAATCATTTCAGAAAGATTAAATTAGACATTCAAGGAATGTGAAGAAAATCTTTAAGTTTTAAAAAAACAATGGAAAATACTTTTGTTATATTCAATAATGCAATAAAAAGGAGTTTGAAAAACGAGAATAATTAACAAATCACTTCTATAATCACAGCATTGAAGAACTGTTACAAATTAACATCAAACCAGAAGTAAGATTAATTATAAATAATAATTATTTATAGCTTATATTTCAAGAGCACGAATGCAAAATTTATATGCAAAATCAAATAAAATAATAAAATAATTAAATAGCTGATTACTTTGATAATTTTAGATAAAAGCTAGTTTAAGAAAAATAACTCCTAGTTTTCGATGATAAAGATGAAGAAATGATTGAAGAATAAATTGAAACTGGAAATTAAGATAAATAATAAAAATACTACTAAATTAACACTTAGAATTAAGAAAAACTCAAATACGACAATCTTTTAAAAGAAGTAAGAGTTGTGCTGCAAGACTCAATCGACTACAATTTAATAATTTCTGATTCGTCACCTCAAGATCTTAACTTCAAAAAATAAAACAAAACCTACACCATATATAGACTTGACAAGCTAAACCAAAATAAATTATTAGTAAATGATCTTTGGACTTAATTTAATTACTCAAAGTATTTCCAAGACCTGAATTTATTATATCAAGATGCATTATTTGGGGTGAAGATGGACTACAACAATTTAACCTTAATAACAAGATCCTACTAAGTGACTCTCAAGAAACTCCTAAAGATCAGAGTGAACGATAATTAATTATAACTGTCAATAATGGGAATGTTGCAAGCAGTTTTAGAGTTACGCTCAAACAATATAGTTCATCGAGATTTAAAACTAGATAATGTATTAATTTAGCTAAATTCAAACTTTGAAGTTTTCTTGAGTAATTATAAATTTTGCGTTCAAAAATCAGATGACTCAAGTTTTAAACCAAACACATATAATTAATATATAAATCCTTATTTAAAAATAAAAAGTGGTCAGCTATTCTGGGATATCTATTCTATTGATTAATTATTATAGAGTACATGTTTGGTCAAGACAAGTTCAGATGGTTGATGACAAATAAATCAAAATTAATTGAGTAATTGTTGAAATGGTTTGATGAGAGCATCGATATTGAATTGAATGAGTTATTATGCAGAATTATAATAGATTAGGACGAAACAGTTACAGTAGAAGATGTTATTTATGTTTTTAAATAGGCGTTTTGATTAATTAATTATAATAAATTAATTATAAATACAATTAACTTGATCTTTAATGATTCCTAATAGATCAGACGGAGGAATAGGTACAGCACTCGCTTAAAATATAATTTACAAAAAGTATATCTTTAATTTTTAATTTTTTAGTTCCACCTAATAAGTCCTCATGTTTAAATGAATGTGGACTTCACATAGCGGCCCAAAGAGAGGACTTAGAAGACTCTCTTTATACAAGTGACGAAGATGACTATGATGCTGAAGTGAAATGATGTAATAGACATTTCCATTTTTTATTGGTATAATAAGTATTCAGATTAAAATTAATTAAACCTAAATTCACTAAGTTTTTAAAATTATAAATTATGAATGCTTCATATTCCTGATTTCCACCTTCCATTACACTCTCTAGAACAATTAATTACTGCTGGTCCTACTTTCGTTCCCTCAAAGTGCCCTTTCAGGTTGTCTTTTGTACCAGTTTTTACTCTTGTTTTACTTTTCTAATTTATTTATGAATCTATTTTTATGGCTGGTCTAAATCCTATTCCAAGGTTCTCTCACTTCTTCGTTATGTAAGTTATGATTATTATTTTTTTCATCAGATGTGGTAAAATTCGATTTCTTATCAGATAACTTCAGATAATTCATATTATACCTTATTTTAAGATTTGCTGAAATAAGTTTATAATCTGTCATGTTTTATTAACTTGTTTACCAACTTACTTTCTATATTTGAAAATATTTGATGATGATAGCTATCTCCGTTTGCGTTTCTACTCCTTCTAGTATTGTTCTTTATGAATTTCTTTATTTAATCTTTTACCCAATTCCTTAATTTGAAGTTGAAATTATTCATCACTACGATTCTCTCTTTCTTGCATTTTTGTTTCAATAATTTTATTATACATCACAGTTTGTTCTGCTAATCTTTGACTAATTTGTTGCAGTAAATGGGGGATTATACGATGTTATTATAAGCAGTGGAAATCTTTCCATATTTAATATATAATTTAAGCTAAATAATATTATTGTGTTTTTAATGTTATCGTCAAGTACCTGCTACTGTTTAATGTGAGTGCTCTTCCGTTCCTTGCAAGTTGTGTTTTCGTAATATTTCTGTTATTAAACCTACATAGTCTTTGAAGTGTTGTTTCCAAAAGTCCAATAAAATTTGGATTTTTTCGTCCTATTTTTCTGGTCATTTTTCTTTGATGCAATTTTGTCTCTCACCTTTTAGGGCGTATAAGATTTAAATTGACTTCATTCTTAGTTGCCTTTTGTTACTTATTATCTAATTTCTTCTCTTGCTTTCTATAATTGCGCAATCTCTTATACCTTTTTTCCCATCCCTTTAATACTTCATATTGGTTTGTAGAAATGAAGTATATACTCATTCTCTAGACCAAAAAGAATGTTTTCTAAGTTATAAATCTTCTTTTTTAATCTGCATACATAGACTTGAAGATTTCGAAAAAAGTTCTATTATATATATATCTTTAATTTTATAAAAAAAAACCTTTTATTTATTTCTGCGTTGGTCGGTTTCTTCTCCTCCTTTTGAACACTAGTAGTTATGTCATACTCTTGTTTTGGTTGGACTGTCTCCATATAATTACCGCATTTTTTTATTTCTTGTTTTAAATTTAAAATAAAGTGTCAAAATACAATAAATATTTAAATATTTTTTATATTATCGACATGCATAGTCATTATTAGAATTACACATCAAGAATAAGTCTTTTGTATTGCTCAGAAAAACAAATGATTATATTATTTCTATAATTTTTTTTCTTCTGAAGTAGTTATTGATTGATATAAAATATTAGGTTCAAGCAAACATTTATAGTTTTAATTCTTGGCATTTTTAATTGTTTCTTTTTCTTAAAATTATTTTTAAAATGTAAATTTTTAATTTCTCCATTAATAATCTGATTTAAAATCCTGAAAATTCTTCTTTTAATTATGTTATCTTCTTTTTTTTAATCACTTCATTATTAATTTGGGTATTTTATACTTAAATTTTTAATAAATCTTCATTTATTAGATTTATTTATTTATAATTTAACTATAAATTTGATAATTTATTTATTCTTGTTTCTAAATTGTAACTTTACTACTTTCTTTTGTTTGTAACTTTTTGATGTAGAAATCTATTTTAGAATATTGGCATAAAATTAAATTTTATAAAAAATTTATGTCTCTTAAAACTACAAATAAAAAAGATAAATTTTACTTGATATTTGTTAAAGAATTTTTTGGCAACAATTAAAAATCTATAAATAAGACACAAAGCACTTTAAAGCTTTGAATTAGCCTAATTTTAAATGATAAAAATAGTACTTCTTAAATTCTTGATAGTAAAATTATTGTGAAACTTAATATTTATTAAATCTATAATTGATAAACTTATAATTATTCGTTAGAGTCGAGATAGATTAGTATAACATAAGTTATAATTATAAAAATATATTAGACTTTTATTTTTAATAGCAATAATATATTAGGAGTCGAGGATAATATATATATAGTACATATATATTTAATTTATTTAGCTAAATTACTTTAGTAGAAGTTTATTAAGCATAAAAGTATGCAGCATATTAAAATTTAATTAAATTCATTTAAAATTAAACTTCAATATGATTTAATCATTTAACAATGATTTAAGTTTTGAAGAAGAGATGATAAAAATTGAAAATAATTTTTTTTAATTAATTGAAGATGTTGATAACTATTGTATACCGCCTCTTATTTTTTATATAATTTGTTGGGAACCCTATTATAATGATATTGATTTAGTTATAAGTTAAAAATCAAGATTTTAAACGTAAAAAGAAATGTTTTAGGATGAAGAGTTTTGAAAATGAAAGTTGATTATCATTTTAATTAACTTTTGCAATATGATTTTATATAAAAGCTGATTGGCATTTAGATGATATTAAGAGATTTAAATAAAAACTAATAGTATAATTGGAGATCGAACTTATAAAAATTTACTCTTCTAAACGTATAATGAATGCAAAAAAAGTTATGTACTAAATTTAAGATACTAGAAATAATAAAAGAAGAAAATTTTAAATAAAATACTGCTCTTTCTTTTTTAAGCATAAAGTATTCCTGAGGATATTCTACATTTTAATGACAAATGAAACACCTTTCGTGTCAAATAAGGCTAAAAATGCTTCATTTTCAAATTTTAACTAAAATTAATAATATTCCATATACGTTTTTTCCCATTTAATTTTTTATTTTAGACTTTTATTTCTTTAAAAATATAAAACTTAAGAGCATCTTTTTAATAAGAATTTATTTATAATCTGCAATTATTTTAAAAGACTTAATTAAATTAAATAGTTTTTAAAGAAATAAAATAAAAATTTATTAGGGTGATAATTTCTTAGCAATAATACTGCCATTTTAAATGCTTAGAAAAATTGATTAGTTGACTAGAATCATAATAATGACCAACTTGACAGATTTTAATTCAGTACAAATAACAGATAATAAATATGATTATTAATAACTATTCATCAAGATAAAAGCATATTTAAATCATTAATTTTATTATTATGCCCAGGAAAGCATTTTAATTTCAATTTATACACTTACTATTGCTTGAATTAAAAAAAAATACTGCATTAGTTATAGAAGTAGAATCTATGAGGATTATTTCGTCAATTAGTTTAACTTTACTTTAATTTAATCAAGCACAGATCCAATAAAACCAGAATAATTATTTTATACTTTATAGGTAATAACTTAAATGTACAAATCTACAAACAGCTATTATCCGCTTGATCATCCCTTTTGGTTGGTAAAAAATAACTATTGATATATATATATATATATATATATAATTGAATTAGCATCAGGAAAGTCAACAAAAGCTGCTTCTTACGAGATACTTTAGAAGATTAAAATACACAAAGAAGCCTCGGATTAAAACTATGAATAGTTTAAAAAATGATTATCAACGTTTAAATTATACTAAATATAGAGTGTATAAAATAAAAGTTGTTACACCAAGTAAATATGTAGTAATAATTAAATCCTAAAAAATTTATAAAAATGATTGATAGTACATAATCCTGCAATAAGCAAGCTTAAGTCAATTTGTAAAAAACGGTATAACAATTTTATCAATCATTAATTCAAAATATTAAATTTAATAGGATCCTAAAATCTAATTTGTTCCAATTATTAATTCAACATCAATTTGAAGTTCTAGTAATGCTGAAATTCGTCTTTGCATTTACGGAATCTATGTTGTGTCTTATCTAGACTCAAAGAATTCTTGTAATAAAAATCATAAAATTTATTATTAGTAATTTAAAATGTTTTTCAAAGTTTTGCAACATTATTATTATCATATCTTAATCCTTATTGTAATAAATATAGCAATTTAAATTTGTTATTCGTAATATAAATTATTTTTAAATATACTGTTTTGTTATTCAATTAAATATATCGTTAAAATAATAACGAAGGTTTTTTATTAACTTCAGCTTTATTATTGTTACTAATTTCAATAAACTTCATATTATTTAATTAATGTAATTTTTAATAATTTTAATATAGGGTCTATAAAACTAAAATTTAGTTTTATATAGCTTCTAAGAAATGATCTCACATCTCTTGCTCAATTAATTTACTTTTACATATTCATTATATTAAATTTTTAATATTTTTCATAGTAAATATTGAGTTAAAGAGAAAAATTTGATAAGAAGATCCACATATTAAGGAAGAGTCATTGGAAGTATCACAAAGTAAAGTGAGAGTTGATTAGCAAATCCTTATGATATGATAAGTGAAACCTTGATGGTTAATTGAATGGAACATGCAATTTGAGATGCTAGAAAAAAGGATGCTTAATTAAAACAATTTTTGTATGATATTTGAAATTGATTAAACATGTATATACATTTATCACAATTTTATAAAACAATTTATAAATCCTTAACTTTTATCGTTAAACTTCAACTATTGCTTACTTTTAATAATCACTTTGTTTATTGAGACTTTGATTGATTTATTTTCTTGTATTAGTGAAGCCTAAATTATAATTGTTATAACAAATTTGATCAATTTATATGATATTTTATTAGCTTGATGTAAGTTAGATGTGTAAAACACTATAAAATCTTTAAATAATTGAGTGTCTCTTTTACTTGTTGCTTTGCTTAGAACCTGCAAATTATAACAGACATGACCGGCTATCTCAATCTAGTATTACCTTTTAGCTCGTTGTAGATGTCAATTAGTTCTAATTGCTAACAGACTGATAAAATTCAAGATCTTCAAAGTTGAACATGACATTAATGCTAAGTAAAGTTTTACTAGCAACTATTCAAAATAATCCCTAATTTATAATAGGCGAGCTTATAAAGTACATTAAAAATATTTTATATGAAAAAGATTTAAAAATCAGAGATTAATCTAATTTTAAAAAAGCTATTTCCATTTTTGAAGTTTACTTTTAAATACATGTGTTGATTGTCATAATCTTTTGCATTTAATAATTAATTTTATATTAATATCCTACTTTATTATAATAAGTTCATTCGAACTAAAACTCTATTAGTTATTTAAATTTCATCAATTGTTATTTGATTGTTGTGAAATTATCCTCTCAGACTTAACGAAATAGTTTTATACGATATTTAAAAAGTATCCTAGAAGTGGTAAAAAAACTTGTTACACTTATAACTTGTAATGATTATTTTAAAGACACTTAGTCCTCTCTTATCTTTCTTTTCTTTCGGTGCTAATCTTTAGTCATGATTAATTTGTTGAGATTCTGAAATTAAATTTTGACATTAATTCTAATGAACAAGTCAAGTATTTTGTATAGGCAATTTTAAAATTGTTTTGTCACGAATTTTTACAAGAATTCTAAGAAAGATGAAGAGTTGGCAGTTTATCTTCCTATCAAGAAACAACCCTCAAATAAGCTACCAGAAAGGTGCTTCTTCTTTGGTATTCTTGGTACTTTTTAAGAAGATTATCTCATAGAGATCATTGAAAAGGCTCATAAAAAACGCTATTAAATTTCTTTAGAAGATTTAAAGAAGCAAGGCATACTTATTTGAGAGACTTGACTTGAAGTGTTATAGAAGTATCAATATCTCACTAGAAAGCTTGATTCATAACCTTGAAGGGAAACCTAAAACTGGTATATTCCTAATGAAAGAGTATTCGAAGGTTCACAGTGAGAGAAAGTCACAGACAATATATGAAGTGATTAAGAGACTATATTAATATCTCTAAAAACTAGATGAAATGAACATAGATGCAGGAGTTGGCACTAAGAGAAGAAATATGGGCCGTGAACAAGGCATAAAAGGAAGAAAAATATGAGCAGCCAAACCCTTTTCTGGGTCGATTTTCATTCGTTTAAATCTAAAACTTATTTATAAGCATTCATTCTTCCCTCTCTCGCACAGACTGTTGTCTTATATACGCTCACTCTCTTACAGCTGCTTTGAATTAAGTCTACTGTATCGATGGGCAAGTCACGCATAAGATGATATAGCAATGCTTCTTGTAATGAGTCTTGATTTAACTCCAGTAGAATTCTTTCCATTAATTAAGAGCTATTAGGAACGTTGTATACAGGAGTTATTTTTAATTCTTCATGCTTTCTTAGACTCCTTAGTCTTATGAACTGATCAGCTATCAACAAACAAGATGATTTCTTAATTGCTATACTTCTTTCTGAACATATGTAGGAACTCTATTTGCTATTCTCGCTTAATAAAGCGAGGGTGAATCACATAACTTTAAAATCCAGAATCTTCGCTGATACCAGCTAAATTTAATCTTCATTTTTTAGTTATAAACTTCGATGTTATAATACTTCTAATACCATGACTAATTACAAGAGTGTTAATGGTAGACAAAGATTCATCTTGCTTGTAAGAACTTGATATTTTTTCAATAGCCCTCTGCTTTTTATCATATATGAATAGTTTAAAATTATTAGTTTAAAATGGCACTATAAAATCAATCACTCTGTTAACATTCTTGAAAGTAATACCATTTCTTTTATAAATATGAGAATATAGGCTATGGTGAGATGGTATGGCTGGAAACTTGCGATGAAACATCACAGTTCTTTAGTCAAGTGGAAGACGAGCCTAACCCATTAATCATTAAAAATAACACAGAAATTTAAGAATTTAATAAAAATAGTAATAAATTAGAATTGAATAAATATGATGGCAGATATCAGGCAGCTGGTTGTTCAACCAAATTTAGAAGTTTTAAAAAAATATATCATTTATTTTTATATTTTAACAATTCTAGTTAGCAAAAGACACATAGTCAATCACCTATTACGATTTAGGACGACTTGAATATTTTGGGGAGATAGTTCATAAATTGAAAGATACTGGAAGAACTATAAAAATGTGTTAAAATATGACTTTTGATGAAAACTCTCGAAATGCTTGTTTAATTAATCCATTTTCATTTTGAAATATTATTTTGACTTATTTTTATAAGTGTATTAGTGACACAGAGGAAATTATTATGAGCCTGAGAGAATTTTAATTTCATGCAGTATGATTTCAAGAGCCTGAGTTATAATACAAAACAGTTAACAAGCAATAATGCCTAACAATAAGGACTTATTGCATTGAAGATGCTCTTGCTGCAAAATTCATCACTGTTTTAACTTAATATATATATTAATACTTGTCCTTACCTGAGTTTAAGACTAAACTTATATATTTCTCATCTTAAATCGAAAGAAATTAAGCTATTTTCTATATTTAATTTGAAAATTTGACTTTTCACTAATAACCACAAAAAGACTACTAAATTTTCATACAAATCTAATTACTTAAACATCAAATAGAGAGTATTTGGGGGGTTTTAATGTTGTATATTATTCATAACAAGAGTGTTAGGGCTATAAAGACATTTGGAGAGTGTCAAGGAACTCATAAGATTTATAAATGTCAAAGAAATAATCTAATCCACTTAATTAGGACATTTGACCAGGAGCGTTACATCAAAGCGAAAGTTAAAAAGTAAAGTTATAAAAGGGTCAAAGTTCTCAAACGGAAAAACAAGAAAATTTTCAAAATTCTAGAGAAAATATCCAAATTTTGAAAAAATTTAGTACCAAAATAGAATATGAAGTATCAAAGTTGGAAATGGAGGACCATAATAGTTTGAGAGGCAAAAATCAACTTTGATAGGTATCCATTTACAATTTGGTCATATTAAAAATGAAAAATGGAATTAAATAGAAACACATGATTTATATATGGACCGTTTCTACTATTTCTTTAAAATCAGTATGAATACTTTGTTAGGTAATTAGAAATAGTTCAAGAAATTAATCATTCAAGACTTAACTTTAATCTATTAATCTTTTAACTTCTATCTATATTATCTTGGCAATCTTTGAGAGATGAAAAAATTTGATTTTAAAATTAAACTCTTCGTCCCTTAATTGATCATAGTGCTGGGTGGGTTCAGCCAACCCACCTCCTCGTGGTGATAGTTGGGGTCTTATTGGGGTTAGTAGAGAAAACGCAGGTTTTATGTGAGTTTAATGAATATTTAATG
>ARYC01012286.1:0-10085 GCA_000711775.1 Oxytricha trifallax | reverse complement strand
CATTTCTTGTGAAAAATATTTTAATTTTATTTTAAATAGTACAATCCACTAAGACTCAGTTAAGTTAAAGTTTTTGGCTCCAACTGAAATCTGTAGTCCTCCTCTTGCCTTCTGGATGAAGCAAAGCTCAGGAAGCTTGATATCCTTTTGGAACAAGTTCTTACTCAAAATTGAAATATACTGTGTGAAATCTAATGTTTAATCTCTTCAATGGACAAAACCTATCATCAAACCAAAATAAGAACATTATTCAAATCTTAATTGAAATTAGATTTATTCCTTTTAGAAACTACAAATTCATTATCAGCATCCATAGCATAGTTATAATAAATATCTGGCAGCAGAAAGAAGACAAAAAGTTTTTATCAGACCTCAGCACATGTGATTAAAATATTAGGCAAGTTAATATTTTGAATATTAATTTCTTTCATTCTTTTATTCAAAAAGAATTTAATAAATAATAGATTGTTAAGCTTTTTAGATTCAGAGTATAAGTTAAATATTATTAATAAACAAATATTTGCTTGAAGCCACTATTACGGAAACTTTTGATAAATATAAAACTCATCAATAGAGCATTTTCTTAAATTGCTAACACTACTGAAAAGGTAAATGGCTTTCTATCATTTAATGTGAACTCCTTTAAAAATGCAACAATCGCAAATGGTATTAATACAAGAGATTCTGTTAATTAAGAATAACTTACTCCATATTTACCAACTTAATAGTTTTTTAATGTAAATACATTTTATAATAATAACTTTTAGAGCAGGTGCTTTATAAAATGAATGTTGTAGTAAAAATATATCGTTAATCCTAACTGTTTAAAAGTATCAACTACAAACGTATAAACTAAAAATGCTTTAAGTATAGATGTTTCCACAATGAGTAAATAATCTGCTATTACAACTGTTCATACAGGCAATTTTTATAAATTTCCCAGGAATTTATGTAATTGTTTTTAATCTTCGTAATTGTAGTATAAAACCTTGAGTAGAAACGAATCAATTAATAAAATAAAATAATTGTAATTTTGCATCTGAACGTAGATTAACGATCAAGCAAACAAGCAGTTATACTTTTTAGTTACGAATTTATCAATCGATAACAACTATTAATGATCCCATAGATGTGTAAAATTATCATCGTGGGAGCAAATGGATTTACGAGCAGCATTTTTGCTTAAAGTAATAAAATATTTATTAATTTATTTGGGAGGTTCAAGCAGTGATTTATAAGATAGATATACATAATCATATTTTACTAATTCAATCGAAAATATTAATTTCCTTATCTATATTATAATTAAGTATTTATAGTAAAGAATATTTTGATAGGATTATATTTAGATGATTAATTCAGCGATATAAGATAAGTGATGCCGTAATATTTAAAGAAGAAAAATTTAGAATAATAGAATTAGATGTTATGTAAAGCTATAATTAGTAAAAGATGATTGCTTAGCACTCTTAAAATAGCGATTAGAAAATCATATTAATGTTTGATCTTAATTATCAATCAATTAGATCAAATGATATACACGTTATAATGATTAATTACTGTTGTCTTAAAAGAGTAATTGATAATTCAAAGTAAATAAAGAGATTAATTTAAAAATCTACCATTAAATATAAACTTTAAATTCCTAAAGAAGTTAATAAATGTAAATTTATCATCAATAGATTATGAATAATCATTTTTTTGTGATTAATTTAAATTCCCACATTTTACTAATGTATTTATATATTAAGATAACGCAATAAATAATTATTGAATTATTTAATAATATATTTCTATAAAATTAAATGATTAAAGATATTTTAGGATAGCTATTCAAAACCACAAAGCACTTTCAGTAGTTGATTGAGTTTTTGATTGATAAAAGTAAATTATTAACGCATGCTTTATTAGGGTTTTAATAGGGCTTATGTAGGGGTTTAATGTTTAAATATTAGTAATTTAAGTGAGTATATGCGAGGTTTGGGGTCTGTTTATTACAGTGAGTATATAGATTTATTGTTTTAGTTGCGATATGGATGTGATGAATATAGTGAATAACTCAAGCCTGTTCTGATTTATACGTCTATAGCAAGGCTACTCCATAAATCTCCTGCAACTGTGAGGTCTCACTGTCTATTAGCATTGAATTTACAGAGATAGCATCTTAATTCTAAGCCTAAGAGACCCTTAAAATTTTGGCAGCATCATATTGAATATCTTATTAATGATAAGACTCTTAAATACTGGGCTCATTTCTCTCTAGCCTAGAGGGCTGTGATGTTTCATCGCCAATTTCCTGAACTTCACATATCTGCTTAATCTATAGCAAACATATATAAAAAAGAACGGAATATCTTACAAGACAGTTAATCGCATCAAGAGAGTGATTGACTTTAATGTTCCATTTTATAAGACTAATTTAAATTATATATTCGATTAAATGCAGAGGTCTTAAGAGCATAATATGAAGTTCATACATGCTGATGAAGCTATATTTACATTCAATACCTTTATATCAAGGTCTTGGTACAAGAGGTATAGTCATATAAAAGTTTATGACTAAAACTAAAAAGTTAAGGTACAAACTCATGCTATTCTTGGTGGAATAAGTGAATATAGTGGCCTCGAGACTTATGTTATTCTCCCTCGTTCTATAAAGACTGAATAATATATTAAGTTCTTGCAATAACTCAAAGATAAGTAGTCGACTAAGAAATTATTAACTTCGTTGATAACTTGCCAGTTCATAAAACTAAAGACTCAAGGAAGGAATATGAAAGGCTAAATATAACACCTGTATTTAATGTTCCTTACAGTCCTTAGTTCAATGGAATTGGAATTATATTGGGGATTATTGAAAGGTCATTATAAGAAATTGCTGCTCTATCACTTGATGCACGACTTGAAGATAGATACAGTCGATTTTATTAAGTGTGCTGCTAAGAGAGTCAGCGATGAGAATGCTAAAGTATGCGCAAGAGAAGGGAAATTTTGTGTATATAAATAAGTTTTAGATTTAAATGAATGAATAAGTTCACATATTCAATTTGCCCGTAAAGGGATTTGGCTTCTCTTTCTTTTCTTCCTCTAAAGGCTTGCTTGGGCCTATGTTTCTTCTCTTAGTGCCAGCTCCTGCATCTATGTTCATCTCTTCTGGCTTTTATAAATCTTTTAAGAGTCTCTTACTCAATTCATGCTTTACTTGAGACTTTCTCTCTCTGTTTAATTTGCTGCGCTCTTTTATCAAGCAAATAGCAGTGTCAAGTTTTTCTATAAAGTTAGAAGACTAAGCTTACAAGAGATGAATGGATGCTTTTAAAGTTCCTACAGCCAGGTATCACTTATTTTAATACCTTGCTTCTCTTCTTTTTCAGGTGAGATGCTATAGCGTTTCTTGTGAGCTTCTTAAATTACTTCATTTAAGTAATCAAGTTTCAGAGTTCCAAGGAAGCCAAAGAAGAAGCTTCTCTCTGGCAACTTATTAGAAAGTTGCAGCTTTGATGGAAGGTAGAGAGCAACATCTGGATCACTCATAACATCATCATAGAGATTTGTTACTGAAATTTCAGTGTAGTAAGGTATCTTGATCATTCTTATTTCATTAGACTTAAAAGCTTTTTTCTCTTCACTTAGCAATGCCTTTAAGAATGATATTTTTTTTCCTCCTATGTTGGCAAGAACAATCCAACTATGGTTAATAAGTTATTTATAAGTAAAAACTTACCTTGCTATACCAAGTATCTGTAATGATCTTCTTTACTTCTAAATTTTCCTATTAAATTTTGAGATAAAATTCTCTTCATTGCATTATTCATAGATTCCATCTTGCTTCCAGCTTCTATAAATGTTTATGAAATTTAAAATTATGGATATCCATTCTGAACTTACTAAAATTTTACTACTAAATAGGGAGATCCACTTGGAGGTCACCTGAATCAGATAAATAGATAAAGATGGAGAAATTTTCTCCAAGTTTCAGAGTTTGTCTTGCATTTTTATCAAACTATCTCCATTAAATTGCTCCTTATAATAATTAATTTAATTAGGTGGTGCTCCTAATTTATTTAAAACTTAATTAGGAGGTTAAAAAAGTTCAAAACCGTATTAGGTGATAGATTAAAAATATAAAATTTTAAAACCTTCCCTCCTAAATTTACAAGAATAGATTAAGGAGCACCACCTAACTTCACAAAGCAAACTTAGGTGCATTTTAATGTATAAAATTGATGGAATAGTATATAAATTATCTCTAGTGTTAAAAAATATAAAACTAATGTCTTGCACTCTGTTTCCATTAAACCTCTCTAAATCTTTGAGGATATACTCTTGCTTGTGTATAAAGGTAGAATTTAAACAGCTTATATAATTTTTAATAGTACTTAAAAAATCAGTGGCAACTTACTAAGAAAAGCGGCATTGCTTGGTATTAGCCAGCAAAAACTTTCTTTCACGAATTAAAAGAAATTGAGATTTGTGATGCCTCTACCTGCTATGAACCTGAAATTCTCTAACCTTAGGTATCAGACTTTGAATAATAATTCAGTTATTAAATAGAAATTCAGAGCTAAGAAATTCAATGCGAAGTTCCAATAAAAATGGTTGAAAAGGAGGAAGAGAAAAAAGAAATTAAAGCATTACAATTATTATTTGAAGAGTGTGAGAAGAATTTCACGTATATATCTGCTATTAAGCGTCATATCTTAGAGTAGCATTCTAACTAGCATAAGCTCTATCTTAAGCATGATAAGATAGATGGAAAATATTTTTGCCCTTATTGCAATAAGCAATATAACCATTCAAGAGATTTAAAAGTTCACCTATAAAACCATAGATCCTGAGACTGGTGAGGTCTTCCTTCAAAATAGAAAGCCAAGAGACTCTAGAATCCTTGGAACAAAGAGTTAAGAAAGAAAATAAGCTTATTAAAGCAGTGAGAAACCTTGAAACCTTCCAGCTTCTGAGATACTTAAAATCACTCTGAAGATACAAGCACTAAAGCTACCAATTTTAAATGTAATTGACCTTAAAGAATGTAAGGAAAGTTATCTTATACTTGAGGACAAGTTTGAGAAAAAGGTCATAACTGATAAGCAGTTCGCATACAAGATTTATCCATTCAACTACTTTCAATGCGATGACAAGTATCAAATGGAATTTGTCAATGAGTACTAAGCTCTTACTAAAGCAAGGGATAGACAGTGCAGATTTATAATTAAGCTCGATGCAATACTCCTTGCTCAAGATCATGTTGCTTTTCGTCTCTCTCTATATTAAGTGACTTTAAGAGACTACATATAAGATTAAAGGATTCCAAAGTAGATACCCTTTATTCTTACAAATGTTTGTAAAGGCATTGAAGAGCTGCACACTTTAGGGTATGTCCATAGAGACTTGAAGCCAGAGAATATTATGCTTGATTTTTCACCTCTCAGAGTAGTAATAATTGATTTCAATAGATCATAAAGAGTTGAAGCTTCAGGATTTGGTAACGTTATTGGTGCTTTTGGATACTTTCCAGAAAGGTAGGACTGGAGAGATGGTGATATTAATTGGGATGTATGGGCTCTAGCAGCAATTATTGCTGAATGCGATATGCCAAGAAATGATTACTATAGCTGTAAGAGAGAGAAAGATTCAAAGCAGAGAATACAGCAATATTTAAACTAGAATAAGATAAAAGGTAAAATGAAAGATATGGCTGAGTAGATAATCATTAAGCCTAACCATAGAGCGTAGCATACAATAGACTAAATTGTAAGCTGGATAGGAGAAATAAAGTTTAGAAAGTTGCCTGATGATGCAAAAGTATTGTTTGAGTGAATAATAAAAATAAAACACTTGCATTACACACTAATATACAATACATTTAAACATTAAACCGTTCCATAACTCTTACAAAAAACCCTTATAAACTATGCACTAATAGTCTACTTTTATCAATCAAAAACTCAATAAAACTACTGAAAGAGTTTTGGGGTTTTGATTGCTAACTGTTGCGCTTATCTTTTTTTGATATAACAAACAAAGAGAAAAGTTTACAAAATTAAAGGGTAATATTCAATAGTAACGCTAAATTTTTTATAAACAAAAGAAATGAAATAATTTAAAGTCTTTTCCATTCGTAAATCTACAACATCAATAATAAATGAAAATAAAAAAGAGTAATGATTAAACCCTTCATTTAGTAGTGATTTATTATATATTACTGAGTTAAAAAGACTAAATGCTGGGGGAAATTTATAACTATAATGATTTATAATTAAATTTTTTTTTTCACAAAAGAATGTGCTGTAAAATTGCATTGGATTTTTAAATTCTTGGGATGACATTATGGGCTTTGGTCGAATTATAATGGTTTGCTAGCTTATGCTCTTGGTATCAAATGATGCCAACATTAAATATAGTTGTAATTTTTAAATATTAGCTAAATTTATTGATAAAACCTGGAGAATATTAATATTATCTCTACCTTGAGTAACAAGTAGAATTACTAAGTAAAATGAGGCTTTAAATATAAATTTTGGTTTAGCTTTAAATTATTAAAATCAATTTGACACTTCGTTTTTTAGTTGGTGTTGCCATTTCATTTATTTGTACATTCATAATAACAGTACAAAATTTAATTGAGAAGTGTAAGAAAAAATATAAATTACTAAATCATTAATAGAGAGAAACGCCAAGAATAAGTTCTAGATATTTAAATATGATCTTTATAGATAATTATTATTTATTACATTTAAAAATTCGAATGTCCTATCTGCTTTCCTGATATATCAAAATAACCTAAATAATCTTTAAGTACTGCAGATAACTCACTTTGTATGCTTGTAATGTTGGTAAAACAATAAAAATAAGAGTAATATTGAATGTGGCCGAAGTCTGAATCCCGATATCATAACTTCACATATGTTACGAAAATCATAATGTATAATCTTATTCTTTAATTATTAAGAATCAGTCAAGTAAATATATATTTCATTCGAGATAATCAATGTTATAAACCGGTGGAAGGACATTATTAAAATCGAAAATCAACAGGGTTATTAAAGAATATTAAATTAAGGCCAAATTTAAAATTATTTAACTAGTGCCATCAATTATTTTTTATTATTAGACAATAAATTTTTGATAAATTAAATTTAGAATAATACATGATGAATGAAACTAATTAGTGACATCTGAAATATAATAATCAGAAAAGTGATTCCTCATCTTTTTGTTCTATACAATTTATTTTTGATCTTTTTTTTTCTCGGTATCTTGGGCCTACAGCTTTGTCTCTCTTCATTCTTCTTCTTTTGTTTGTTAAATATATATTAACTTAAATTGAAATTAGCACTATCTAAATTGGTAAAATTCATCTACCAGATATAAACATCTGATGAGGGTTTGAAACTTATTTTATACTCAGATAAAAACAAAATAATCGTGATATCATTTAACATTTATAATTAGCAAGTCTGGTACCAAATTAATTTTTATTAAACTACTATTTGTTATTTTTTATTACTGAACTACTGTCTAATCTTATAACACTTTTTTATCGCATTTATAGATATCTATATTTAATGTTTTTCAATTTCAAAAATACCAAATGCCTTTTTATATTCTAACAAGACTTACGAAATCAAATTTCTTTAACTTAACTTACTTATATGTAAAAATGCTTTTCTTTCATCGAACTTTAGAAGTTTAACTTAACAGAACTTAAAATTCAGGGTTTTTCTTTTTGCCGCTTATGCCTTTAAAATTCTGGAATAGCCCAGGTACAATTCTGTCAATATGAGGACAATGCTCATTTTATTTTTCGCTTCATAAAACTTAAATTATTTATTTAATCATAATGTTGAATTACATCATGCTTATTTATGTCCCTCGTCTAAATCGCTTATTAATAAATAATTCTGTTTAATTTCTTTTTAGAATTCTTAAACCAACATTTCTTAATATTAAACTATAAACAAATAACTTTTAATTTACAATATCTGCAATTTTCAAGACTTTATAATGTTTCAAAGTCTTTAATAAATGTATTTGATTTAAAGAAATTATGTTTATTGGATTGTTTAAAGTCATTATAAAACTCAAATCATACATACTGTAGCTTTATGCAATTTTAAATATAAATTATATAATAGTGCTAATAGTAATCTATTTAGAAAACTATATATCAAGGATAAAACAATCAGAATTGAAGTATGATAGATGCTAATTGATATAAGAATTAAAGCACAATAAATAAATCACTAATGAAAGTTTAAGTCGAAGTACTTCTAGGAAGAGATGTAAAAAAAAGGACTAAAGAATCAAAACCCCAAAACCCTTTCAGTAGTTTGATTGAGTTTTTGATTGATAAAAGTAGACTATTAGTGCATACTTTATTAGGGTTTTAATAGGGTTTATGTAGGGGTTTAATGTCTAAATATTAGTATTTTAAGTGAGTATAATAAGCGAGTTTTTAAAATATTTCACACAAACATAAGCTTAGAGTATGTGGCAGTTCTCTGAATTTTATCTTTCTAAGTTGATGTTTGATTGTTTCAATTGTTTGTTAATTCTCTTAGCTTGGCTTGATAATAGTTGAATATGCAAGTTCCCTGAGACCTCCATTTATTTTATTTTTCTCGAGATATTGTTTGATTCTTTGCTTAGAATCTCTCTCACCCCTGCAGCTAAAGTAATCGTTTCTTGGCATGTCGCTCTCTATTATTATTACTTTAAGAGCCCAGATATCCCATTAAGTGTCTCCATCTCTCCAATCCTCTCTCTCTGGGAAATATCCAGGAGTGCCGTATATGTTTCCTTATGCAGAGGCTTGCACTCTTTGAGCTCTGTTGAAGTCAATAATATCAAAATAGATTTAAAATGGGAAATTACTAAAATAAAAATAAATAATTAATTAAAAATGAGTTTATTGTATTTTTTGATTTTTATAGTATCGTTTTAACTGATATTGATTTGAATTTGATATATTTTAACAGCCAATAATTTGACTCATCGATAAATCATATTAGATTTATCATATCTTAACTGTAAACCTTTTAAATTTAACTTTTAAAATTTTTAACTCCTGATAAATTAATATCTCTCTATACAAAATAGCTATGAAAAAATTTTATAAGTATAAGATGTAGAGAAAAATTTAACGACTAACTTTCATTCTTGTTGTATTCACAAAAAATTTTACCCCATCGAGATAAATCGATTTTAAATATTTCTCTGCCCGAAACTTCTTCCTTTTATATCTCTTCAACCAAATTACTTGAGGACTTGGTCTAAATAAGTTTTTTGTGCATTAAATCAAGGTCTACATTTTATCTTCTTTGAGTCTTTCATCAGGAAATTCATACGCATTTTTATCGTTAAAATACACGAAATCATATGAATTTTTTTTTGACTTTCACTAAAATCGAAATATCTCTCTGAGTGATTTTTTCAATGAATTATGAGTAGGATGGAACATGTAGCCTATGTTTTGATCTACATTATTCCTTCTAGAGTCAAGTCGTGAAAAAAAATCGCTGCCTGAGATAATTTCATTTCTTTGAGGGTACTCGACCAAATTTTGATGTTTGTTACATTGTAACAAACATCACCTCTGGACAAATGGACACAATTCCAAAATGGACATAAATTCAGGACACAAACTCCGGACACAATTCCAAAGGCAGATTTCAGAGATCATCACTTATCTACCACTCTGAACGAAGATATACTCCTTTTTCCATCACAGTACAACTTTTTGATTATGAGGGGGTTCGAAAAAGAGGATTTCGAGGTTTTCTCTCTGGTGAAGAGATATTGAAAAATTTAGAATTATGTTTTGATAGACAATTCTATAAGCTAAGTAGAATATTTATATGAAAATTTATAGACACTAGGTTAGAGAGTTATTGAAGTCAAAAGTCAGAGCATCCAAATTTTACTTTTCCCTCAATACTTCCTTCAGTGTGAGATTCATGGAAGATTAGTAGGGTAGAAGTTGTAGCCCATACCCTAAGCTATCGAATAGGGCATATATTCCAATACAAATTCCTTTAGGATACAGAGATTAATTGAAAATAAGGTCAAAAATTTTGTAAAAT
>ARYC01012285.1:0-10091 GCA_000711775.1 Oxytricha trifallax | reverse complement strand
ATTGGCACATAGTTACTTCATTCATGTAAATTTGGCATCCAAGTTATGTGTATAGTGGTCTAACTCTGGGTTTATATTAATAATTGATCATTCAATAATTTCTTAATATATATATATATATATATAGTATGATAATACAGATGTTAGAAAAATAAATGAAAAATTAGAACTGGAGTTAAACCATATTTTGAGTTAGGTTTTTCTTAAAAACTGAGAAGAAATCCTTATATATTTTAGTTGTATAGTCTATTTGATGCATAAACATTGAACTAGGAAAGTCTTCCTTAGATTTATAACATTTATTTAATTTAAACATTTTCATAATATTAACAAATATCAATGAATTTGATGAGTCTTCTATTTTAAAATTGTAATAAATTATGCCTATAGCCCATTCCTCAGAAAAGAAAGTAAGCACAAAACTTTCTTGTAAACTCTTGAGTCTTTTTATGAAATCCATGACACAATATATCTATAAAAAATTCCTCAATTATTTATAAAAAATTACCATTAATTAACATAATATATTAAATATAATAATATTGCCCTAAACGAACTGGCTTCCTTAATGTTTATAAAACTGCTGTTTGCTTGTGTGCACTTCTAAATTACATTACATCACCCAGATAAATCAAAGCTATAAGTTACTCTATTTCCAGTGTACCGTCTTAACCACATCGATTTCATTCAACATATCAATTTACTCGTTCTACTCCACTTTAAATCCTAGTTTTAATATTAATTTATTATATATTGCTAAAATATAAAATTTATAAATTTAATATATTTAGAATGATTTGTGAAAAATTTTATATTATTTTATTAAAATTGAATTATTTTTCGGTCAAATTAAGAGTCTATATAATAATTCATCTCGAATATATCTTTTAAACTAGTTTTTCTGCTTAAATTTTCCTTTAAGCATGAATATAAATCTTAAATTAATTGAAAATTTTGAAAAAATACTTATAAATTGAAATAAAAAAATTAAAGCAAGATAATATAGAGTTAATTATTAAAATTAAAAAATATTTTCATTAAAAATCACTTATTATAATAGTTTAAGGATGACAGAGTAGATCTCCTCAATACTGAGTGTTTCTTAGAGATAAAGATCAGTAACCAAGTATATGTTCCTTAATTCCACAATACTTTTCTTCAAACTGAAAATAGAGCATCTTTATTTTTTTGAATCATCAAAACTATGAATTTATTCATGTTTAGTCATACATCAGCGTTTTATCTATAATTGTTGTCATAAGCTTAGCATATTCTATTTTTCTAATTAGAATTGGAGTAATAAGTATAAAATAAAATAATTCAATAAAAACATCTTCCAAAAAGATTCTCTGACCAAATCACATCATAGCTTTTTGTATCTCATCGCAGGTGAAATAAAAATTTCCATTATCATAAAATTGCCGAAAAGTCACATTATTCGCTGCTACATTCCACACTACGATGACCTAATCTAATTCTTGAGATATTTGTTGCAAAGCGAGAGAGCTCCCTCTAGAAACATAGTGAATTCATTTATTGAAAATTGAAAGATCACTGTCATTGTTGATATCTCTGTCGTCGAAGATCATGTTTGAATCTGATATTTATATGCCTGAGTAGTTCATTTATGTCAACTTGGTATTGTTTATACAAATAAATTATAAAATATGCTCAATAATTGAAAGAATAGTATATAGCAATTATTATTACAATAACGAAGTCTCATCTTTCTAAAATGCTTTCATACATTTTAGCAAGTAATATATTTAGTCTCTTCATAAATTTACTTATCTTCTACAAGCATTTATGACTTTAGGATTAAACCCTTGTTATTAATCCCGAGCTTCTTGCTTTTAGATATTGTTAAATATCTTAAAATTATCAATAATATTAAGATGATATCTGCACACTATGTATAAGACTGTAATTATTTAACAATAACGCTCTGAATTATTCTGAGCTATTATTTTTATCCACGAAACTTTAGATTTAGATTTGTATTCATACTGTTAAAAGGAGGTTTTTTTTAAATCGATCGCAGTATAATTTTCGTGTGAAGCACCACTATTATATTTTATTAGTAAACTTTAATATTGCAAAAATACATTTGAATTGGGAAATTAGATAAATAAATATAAATTGAAATTTGATCAATCATAGCTGACAATAATTAGAGAGATTTATATGTATATATTAATTACAAATCAATTACACGTAATTTTAACCTTGATGTTTAAAGGTTTAATGTTTAATTTTAGAAATATAATTTTAAGTGCTTTAATTAAATTATAAATAGATTTAATATTAAAACCTTGGACTAAACATTAAACTGCTAAACGAGTAAATAAAAACATTTTTTCATAATTTTAGTAATTATAGACTAAACATTTAAACGTTCTAAACGAGCTGTGTATAGTGTGTTTAGTCTTTAATGTTATTTTCTTAAATAATATAATAAGAGCAATCATTCAATGTCTGAAACTACCGAATTGCATGATCTCTCTATTCCTGCTCGCCTCCTCCTTCACTCCTCCATGTCTGCTGTTCAGGTTGTTTGCCATCTTGAATGTGCAAAAAGGGCTCTTCTCTTCTCTTGATCTTGACGGCATTAATAGTTTGCCAACAGTTCCTCTTTCGATGGACGCTATTATGTCTACTGGGTTGAAGTTGTGAATTGGAAGATCACTAGTTGCCATTACAGTGATGATATTTCAGTAGGGATAGTTGCGCGAATCCGTACTTGTTATCTCTGGCATATTCAATTCTCTATAAAAGCTTGTTCAACCTTGCTATATCTGTTTAAAACCTCAGGGAGGAGCGCGATTCACCTCATGCATCAAACACTCTCATTTCCTTAGATATTCCTTTTATTTAATTTGATATTATTTAATTAAATAACATTAAAGACTAAACACACTATACACAGCTCGTTTAGAACGTTTAATGTTTAGTCTATAATTACTAAAATTATGAAAAAATGTTTTTATTTACTCGTTTAGCAGTTTAATGTTTAGTCCAAGGTTTTAATATTAAATCTATTTATAATTTAATTAAAGCCCTTTAAATTATATTTCTAAAATTAAACATTAAACCTTTAAACATCAAGGTTAAAATTACGTGTAATTGATTTGTAATTATATATATATATATAAATCTCTCTAATTATTGTCAGCTATGATTGATCAAATTTTGAATTTGTATGTATTTATCTAAATTTCCCAATTCAAATGTATTTTAGCAATATTAATGAATATAAATTTTATTAAGGGAAAAAAATTATTATGAAATATTCGAATTCTATTCTTTTTATAAAGTTTAATTATAATAGGTCATATATATGCTATATATTTAAATTTATTAAAATTAAATTAAATTAATTCTAAATAATACACAATGTATGTAATAGCAACTTCATATTTACCCTTCCTTGATGGTTCTCTCATATTTGAGTATGAGCAAGTCTATCTAGACTTCGATTATAAATCATCAATAATGTTCATTTATAGAAGATAAATTGAAATTTATTTTTCCTGAATTCCAATATACAATCTCTTTGGATTCTGATGAAATATTAAGAGATAATTATTCTAGAAAATTTAATATATCTTACAATTTGATCATCCTGATTACTTCCAGAACGTCCTGGCACCTAAATTTATAAGTTAATTATTAAAGCGGGGGTATATTGATAAAATTATAATAAAATGCTAATTTTTTTAAAAATTAAATTAAATATATTTATTTAATTAAATCATTCTATCTCATTATGAAAATTCAATGTCATATAATAAACTTTTTAATATAAACATATGAAAAATAATTCGACTTATTGAAAATGCTTATTAAAAAAGAGTTGCTTAAAAAAATACTAACTTTTATAATTTATTCTGTTTATGATTTGCTATTAAGCAAATAATAGGCAAGAGTAATTTTAAAAATATTTAAAATGATTAATAGTTTACTAGCAAAACTTTTTGCTCTACTCATTGATCCGAGATACTATCATAAAGATTATATATAATTTGAAAGAAATCAGTAGTAATAATAACTACTAACATACAGTAAAAAAAATATTGTCCTAAAATTTTAAGGTGTTCATACTGCCTAATTAATATGTTAACAGCCAAATTCATAATAACATATAATTACTTATGTAATGTTTGATAGATCTTTCAGCCAATGCTTTAAAATAATAAAAACGATTTTTAAAAAACTTATGTTGCAGTAAATTGCATCTTTTTTCAATCTGCCCTAAATGTAAATAAATTTAAATTGATATATAAAAGGCATTAGATATTAGATTATTTTAATTTATATAACTTGAAGTAAAAAGTACTATTGTAGGAATAAATTTGGTGTGGGAAGTTTTCTGCACTTTTAATTTTTTTATTTTAATTTTTTTATCAGGTCTAATTTCATTGTTAAAATACTTTAATTTATAAATCAATAGTCAATATCTCTCTTCTGATTCCAAAATCTCTGAAATTTTGTATCATATATTTGTAGGTTTTGTACCTTTACCAGTATATTTCTTTACCATTCCAAATATTGTATCAAATTTTAAGTGTAATTCAAATTCAATTTTTCTTGTTCTAACCAACCTAAATAATGTTAGACTATTTTTCGTTGAATTACTCATTGAATGACAATATGATCATGATATTTAATGAGTCATAAAATATCAAATTTTGTAATTTATTAAAAATGTAATAATTTTACATAAAAAATAAAGATAAGAGGAAGCTTCCCCCCATACATTTTATTTAAATTAAATTGATCAAATATTAAATTCATGAGAGTTATCAATTTAAAAGTGACTCAAAATTAGAATCTATATCGATTTTAAGGAGATCCCACAATTTAGATTTACTATTGCCAATATCCATGAATCGTCTAAGAAAGCGAAATTCTTGATTTTTAGCAAACTCCCAAAAAATTATAATTGGTTTTTCTCGCTTAGTAGAAGTGATAAATAATAAAATCAATAGCAGGCACTATCCAGAGAGTACAATATTAACAGGGTTTTGATAAATTTTCGAAACAACATAACTAAATGTAATTAATGATTAATTATTTTTATTAATTTTTCCAAATCGAATGTATTTCTCCAATAATAATTCTTTATTTTATGTATAAGAAGTAGAAATTATTTTATCAAATGTAGATTGTAGAAATTTATACATTGGGTTTGGTTAAATAAAGAATTTAACTTTAAAAGATAATTCTATTTTATAACAATCAAAAAGGAATTTACCATTCAGTGATATAAAGCGCTTAAATTGAGTAAATTCAGGAGAAATTGATATTTTTGAAAAATTCCCTTAGATAGAAAGTCTACTACACATTATTTTTTAATTAATCATATCTCACATTATATTCCTGATCAGAATTAATAAAAATTGTACACATTATGCATATGGAAAATGAATGAAATAATAGAATTACCTGGGGCTCTTAAAATTTATGTTTCCCCAATCTCAAGGAAGTGTATAATTAAAAATCAATTATTTCAAAATGCTTTGAAATATTAATTTATAATACCTTGATAAACGAGGACTTAAATAAACAATAAATACTGTTATGGATAGAATCAAACAATTCAAAAATGTATTAATTTTAAGTTAATATTTAAAGATTAATACTTGAATTTTCTTTTTAAAATTAGCTTGTAAATTATATGTTCAGAACCTTTATATGAAATTTAGAATATAAGGCATTACATTAGACGATATATTAAATTTATATGAAAAAGTTTCTAAATTATAATTATAACAATTAAACTTATAATTAGATATCCATTTGAATATCTTATACGATAGTCTCCACTATGATATATTTATTATAATTTTTATTATTTTGCATTATTAAGAGCTAAAGGATTGGCAAAATAAAAGAGGTAGTGGATGGAGATTTAGGAATTATTTGTCCTTAGTCTATGATAAAAAAGGAGAATAAATTAGATTAAGAGTCAAAAAATATTAGAAATGAAGTTTCAAAGTTTATTATATTCTTACAATTTCATAAAATTAACATTTTATTTTTCATTAAAGGGTAGAATTTTTTGTGTAAAATATAGAGAACTAAAGTATACAATAGTTTTAATTTAATAAGTAACATAATTTAATAAATAGATTCAACTTTTAATCAATGAGTAGATTCATTAGGAATTTAATGTGCTGTTTTTACTCTTGAAGGTATTGGTTCATCAAAACTCCTTATATATCATCAATATTTAAACTACTTATTAAAACTAAGAGTTTTATTGATTTAATTTTCATTGCAAAACTCATTAATAGATAACCTTATTGCTTCAATTTAAAGAACTGTCTTTAAGATGAGTTAGTTTATAAAGTCAGGCATGTTTTCTTAACTCTAAAAGTATCTTAGTTGATTAAAATGCTTGAGTATTTTGACTATCACTAGTTCAGATTTTGATTCATCAATTTGATAATGGAGCTTAAGTAAGAGGTTATAGTCCCGAGGTTACTCTTTAAACCCATATACTTAAAGAATTCTACCAATAATTTTATCAGAGTTAACATCTTTTCTCAATTAAGTCATAGGAATATATCCTACTAACAATGAGTGGGATTTTTGGAAATGAGTGATATCAAGAAGCTTCTACTCTTTTTTCAAATTCTCTAAATACTTCCCAGATTAATCATGCTAAATAAGTAAACTTATAATAGATTCTGCATTTGATAAGTATTAATAGAGTTAAGGATCTTTGGCACTTATTGTATTGATTTTGGAGATACTTTAGGACACAAACTTTATGTTATAGGGAGATTTTTCAGAATTAACCTTGGTTTTTATAAGAATTATAAGGAAAGGAAAAGCTCTATAAACTTGAATAAATCAAGGCAATTTCTAGTAAATAAGAAATAGTAAAATATAGTTTAAGTTTATTACTGTAAGAAGTATCTTGCAAGAAGTTAGTTGTATTATCAGTTATTTATATTCTATAACAGTTTATTGTTCCACTGTTCTCGTAAGGATCATCCCAACTTATTACCACAAAAAAGTTACAAATATCTGTAGTGAGAATATCAGGTTTGACTGGCTTGTAGCAGAAAAGAGATCAAATTAATTTGAAAATATAATCCATCCATGAATTTTGTGTGCTCTTACTCTAAATTTGGACTTCTTTCCTTTCTGTACATAATTTAAATGTGAGTAAGTTAAATCATTAGGGAGTAATGAATCTGAGCCAGGGAAGTTATATCAAGTACCCGCATTTGTATTATTGTCGAATTATAAATGATAAGAATCTATTGAAGCACCTCTTGAACTATCAGCTGAAAGAGCAGAGTAGTCAACTTGAAGTTAAGTTTCTGAAGTGAACTGCCTCAAATTGTTATCGCTATTTTTAAGTGTTCATTTTTATACTAAAATCACCTTTTTTAGGAACAGAAAAGTCACTCCAAATATGCCATATAATAACAATAGATATACTATGTAATCTAATGTAATGGATTTATAATAATTTTTAGAAATTAAGAAATATAAATTCTTAGATTGGGTAACAAGTTAGACAAAATCTTTTTATTCAAGGAAAAATAGAGAAGATCTAATGTCACAAAGGTAAAGTCACAGTATTATGTACTAACGATTGCTGGGACAGCTCCATTACAATTAGTGTATCTTCGACATTAACTCCATTCTTTTTCCTTTCCAATCGATATAATAAAATCTATTTTAGTGATTTTAATTTTTTACGAGTTAATATTTATTTTTATCTTAATTATTCTTGAATATCTTGTTCTGGGTAATATTATTAGAGTTGTAATATGGAGCTGCCCAACTGATTTTTACACTCGCATCACTTTGAATTGAAGTTGACAAAGTATCATGGTAACTGATATATCGCTAGACTTGATAGGTAATAAAGCTGTTTAACTGCCTATTTATCTTGAAGTTCAAAGTTTTTCCTTTTATTACGTTAGTTGTGAATACGAAATATGTGAAGGGATAGATTGAAGCTAAACCTATTAGATCGTACCAGTTCTGATTGTTAGAGCCTTTTCCCATTATAAAACTCACAAATAAATATTATTGTATAAAATATTGCTAATTTATTATTTTTTTGTTTTTATATTAAACTACTAATTTTTAGATTTAATAAAATTTATTAAATTCTTGTATATCGTAGTTTCTAATATACTAAGAATTTTTATTAGCTTTAAAGAATATATATGATTATAAATTCTTTACAATGCATTTATATTTAAAAAATAGCAAAATTGCTATAATCATTTTAATAAATATTGGATTATTTGAGGTTAGATTGTAAGTAGTTAGAGATAATTTACAACTACCTATTAAAATAATTCATTACTGTAAATAAAAAATATTGAATAAGAGCACAACTGTTTAAGCATTAGTGCTTTTTACAGTTCATTTAAATTCAATATGAGTTTTTGATGTGAATTTGCCTCTTGGAGTATCACTCATTAATTAAGGTACAGTTCTTTTGAGCTCTAGCTGTATTGGCAGGGGATTCCGTATTCCAATTTTTTCCATTCCTAGCTGAGACCTCGCTAAACGAAATCATTGTATGGTAATGAGTAGGGAGAAGTTTTAAGTATAATCATAGATATTTCACAATATGACTGAGCTATTATTTGTGATTTATAATTAAGAATTGATATTAATTAAGGAATGCTCAAATCAGTACAGAATAAATGAGCATTTTCTCGAATTTTTATGCTCATATTTAAATTAATATATTTTTAAATAATAAATTCAACCTTGTGATTTTGCGCCATTACGATATTGAAAATTTGAGGTGTAAGTATTATCATTATATCTAATGACGAAGTTATTTTAATTAATGGAAGAACCTTTATTTTCAAGTGCTATAGAAGCTTTTGCTTTAATATATAGGATGATCCTGGTACTAAGCAACCTAAGCTTATTCTTGATTGTTGTACCACATCCATCGCATGTTTTGTTTACGCTAAATAAATTTCATGAAAAACCTTCACTTACTACTAATTTAAGGCTGTTACAGTTGGAGCCTTTGTCATTAATGGTTTACCTCCCTTGAATTACGACATCGTGGCGTTTCTTTGGCTTACAGGTGGGTTTTCTTTGGCTTACAGGTGGGTTTTCTTTGGCTTACAGGTGGGTTTTCTTTGGCTTACAGGTGGGTTTTCTTTGGCTTACAGGTGGGTTTTCGTTGGCTTACAGGTGGGTTTTCGTTGGCTTACAGGTGGGTTTTCGTTGGCTTACAGGTGGGTTTTCTTTGGCTTACAGGTGGGTTTTCTTTGGCTTACAGGTGGGTTTTCTTTGGCTTACAGGTGGGTTTTCTTTGGCTTACAGGTGGGTTTTCTTTGGCTTACAGGTGGGTTTTCTTTGGCTTACAGGTGGGTTTTCTTTGGCTGACAGGTGGGTTTTCTTTGGCTTACAGGTGGGTTTTCTTTGCCGCTTACAGGTGCGCTTTCTTTGGCTTTACAGGATGCTTTTCTTTGTGGCTTACAGGTGGTTTTTCTTTGGCTTACAGGTGGGTTTTCTTTGGCTGACAGGTGGGTTTTCTTTGGCTTACAGGTGGGTTTTCTTTGGCTTACAGGTGGGTTTTCTTTGGCTTACAGGTGGGTTTTCTTTGGCTTACAGGTGGGTTTTCTTTGGCTTACAGGTGGGTTTTCGTTGGCTTACAGGTGGGTTTTCGTTGGCTTACAGGTGGGTTTTCGTTGGCTTACAGGTGGGTTTTCTTTGGCTTACAGGTGGGTTTTCTTTGGCTTACAGGTGGGTTTTCTTTGGCTTACAGGTGGGTTTTCTTTGGCTTACAGGTGGGTTTTCTTTGGCTTACAGGTGGGTTTTCTTTGGCTTACAGGTGGGTTTTGTTTGGCTTACAGGTGGGTTTTGTTTGGCTTACAGGTGGGTTTTGTTTGGCTTACAGGTGGGTTTTGTTTGTCTTACAGGTGGGTTTTGTTTGGCTTACAGGTGGGTTTTGTTTGGCTTACAGGTGGGTTTTGTTTGGCTTACAGGTGGATTTTGTTTGGCTTACAGGTGGGTTTTGTTTGGCTTACAGGTGGGTTTTGTTTGGCTTACAGGTGGGTTTTGTTTGGCTTACAGGTGGGTTTTGTTTG
>ARYC01012284.1:0-21795 GCA_000711775.1 Oxytricha trifallax | reverse complement strand
AATGACGATGAGTGGAGTCGCAGGTGCTCTGGCACCAGTCAAGACAAGCATCAATAGCAGTTGAACAGTTTAATTAATTGATTAAAACTTCCCTATTATATATCACGCTTTTAAGTTTAAGTTTAAACTTATCAATCGTCAAACTACCAAAACCTCTCTAATCTCCGCGCATTGCAGAAGTCAAGTCCACCAATACACCAACGATGGTCCAACTGCTTGAGCTACCAATGATGGCACCGATGGATCAAGGATGGAGCAATAGATTTTAGGATCTAGAAGATGAGAATGGTTTGCAGATTGGCCTCAACTCAAGCATATCGACGACGAATTGACATGAAGTGACCATGTCAGAACGACGCCAATTGACGGTGTCAAACGATCGTGTTAATCATAAGATTCCAGCCAAACATTAAAATGAAGGTTTGGATAGTTCAATAAAAAATTGGGGTTTATATTATGATGGTGAACACTATAATGATCAAAATATTTTGGAGAATGCACGGCAACAACTTAATGCTTTTAGAGAATTGGTTATAATTATTTATTTAATTAATTTCTATAATTTCCTATTTTTAAGTATTTTATCAATAATAAGTTAAAGTGATTTTAATTGATTTAATGTTAATATAAACATCTAGTCTGTATATGTAAAGGGATGGAAGGAATTAAGTTATATATACTACAATGTAGTAGAAACTTAAAGACCTCTTATAGTCATGAATAATCTTTTTTTATTGAGAAATTTACAAAAATTTATTTATAAGTAAATCCATTAGTAAAAATATTTTTGAAAAATGCTAATCTAAAGGAAAGATTTTCATTTTCTCTTCACTCTTCGTCAATATCATCATGTATGCCATGATATGCTTTAAAATTTTGCTAAAGTAGCTGTTATTTGACTAATTTTAAAAGATTTCCCAGCTTTAGAAATGTGAATATATAAAGATCTAGAAACTTTAATTAATTAAATTATTAAACTTAAGCATGATAGATTAGTGCTTTCATTCACAAGTATAATTCAAAATATTCGGCTAACTTAAAAATTGCTCTTTAAATTCAGTTCCTTTTTAAAAAGCGAGAATTTTTTAATAAATCTTCTTAGCTTTGGGAGGCCAATTAAATTTAAAGAAAATTAATATACTTTTTAGAATGTGTTTAAAAAGTATAATACGAAAACGAAGTAAATACTTTATAAGCAATTGTCCATTTATTAGTTTCAGTTAAATATATTGTCTTTCTTTAAAAAGCAATTACTTTAAGTATTGTAGTTACTCTCTGTTGAATAAAATAATTATATGTACCAGAATCTTTTAAAATTAAATCATTTAATTATTAATTCAGATGTTGAAATTTCATTCAATATACAAATTTTAAATATGTAGTATAAGTCTTATTTTTATTTTAATTCCGATCGGAGACATCCCAAAGTGAGAAAAATCAACGAAAAATTTCTCAGCTTTGGGATATTTGAAATTAAGGGGAAAAATTAAATTTTATGAGGAAATCAGCATTTTTGCTAAAAAACTTAAACTTCTAATAAAATTATGAACAAAATTACGAGGGGAGCAAATACTGTAGCAATTGATTGGGCAGTTTGGTATTGCAAAAATAGTAACTGTGCTTGGGACTTGTTGCTCGCTTCCAAATTCAAATTTTAAAATAATAAACAATTCTCCAAACCCGCAGACCCCTGTTTAAGACTGCAATGAAATAAAAAAAAATGTTTTGTTTTAAACTTACATTATTATTGAAGAACAGCAGCACCACCAGCATTTTCATTATCTCTTTATTTTATTGTCAATAAATTTTTATTTTTTTAATTATAAAAATTCAGCATGGTTAGTTAGTAAAATTAATATAAACAATAAAACTTGCATTTAGGATTATGCCAAAAATGCTTAATAATTATTAGGAAATATACTGCTTAATTTACTAAATTGTTTTATATTATCTTGTATCTATCTTAACAATTATCGACTCTAATTGTCTTTTACCAATAAAGATTTTAAATTTTTCATTTTCTGATCTTACAATAATAAATCTAAAAGTACTTATACTGTTTTTTATTAATATTACAATAGTTATTGCTTTGAAAAACTCTATTTGAATCCAGTTTATACTCTTTGAGTTATTTTTTCTTTAGTTTTCATAAATCTATTAAATTGTATTCTTATAAATCTTTTTGAGGAGAGTACTATTTATGAGGACCAAATAAGTTAGAATTTTATTGAATTATATGCTAAGATTGTATTCTCTCTAAGGAAATTTATGAGTTTGTGCTGATTTAATTAAAGAGCAAAAGATCTTTTGTAATTTATTTCAAATTCTTCAGTTTTTATAAAAATTAGTTAATAACTTTCTACTATTCTATCCATGTTTGCTTTAAGTATTAAGTAAATTAAATACTTATCATCAATTTAATTCTGTATTGGATATGAAATTTTACATTAAAATAGTCTAAATATGTTGCTAATACATTAAATTCCAAATTAAATTAATATAAATACTCGAGAATTTAGGGTTTAAGTGTAGTACAATATAAAGTTAAAAAGATATTTTTTAAAAATATTTTCTGATTAAAAGATATAAAACTATTTAAAAAATCATTTCCTTATTATTTTATTTATTTTTAATTAATTTGATTCTATATGTTTTGCTTAATAAATGTTTAACTGTATCGAAGGAGTTATCTCAGAATGGATTTATAACTCATTGAGATGAGCCCCTTATTCTATTTTAATAAATAGTTGGGGTAGTTTAACACTCCTATTGCCCTTGTGAGGTCTTTTATGCTTGACTCTGAGGGAAAAGGAAGTTCTTTAATGGAGATTCGTAGAAAGTATTAATAAAGTTTATGGGAGTTCATAAAGGCTGTCCATCGAATCCATTGTTGAGATAATTTTAACAGTCGTCTATTATTGTATAATTGGTGAATTTAAGCTTAAATAATACAATGCTTAGTAAATTCTTAATTTATAATAGTAAATCACGTGGTTGTAAAGCTGATAAAATGCTCTACAAACTCACAAAACGTTGCACATCCTAAATTTTAAAATAAAATTTTTGTTTTTTCAATGAAAACACAAAAGTTTATGAGGCAGGAGATTTGTTTGAGTCTCAAAAATCTGTAGAAGAGTTTTCTGAATCTGCAGATCTAAGTTTCTAGTCAAATTTATTGTTTGACTTGGGTAACATTAAACCTTTAGCTGCCGCATTTAGTTTATTTCTTTTCTAGCCGCACTTTGGTCTTATAGGAGTAGTAAGTTTTTTTTAAGAGGATTTCAATTTGCTTTATATAAATTTATTCAAATTTTTAATTATAAATTCCTACCCTAGTAAGTTTTTTAGTATAATTTTACCTTATATGAGGAGTAAGTGGAGTGACAACATTAATTTACTCTAAATTAAGCTACAGGTGAATATACTAGACTGTTAATAGAGGTACTGGCACTTTCCTAAGGCAGTTTTAGTTGCTGCTAACTTGTAGAGGTAGCTGGTTTGTTGAGATAATATTGTTATCTAAAGTCAAAAATATAACATGGTAAAATTTATAACTTTAAATTTCTTGCATTAAAAAGTAAAAATAATTGATTCATTTTTGAAATTAATGATTGACGAATTAAAGTATTGATTATAAATAGACTAATGATGGTAATGTAAAATACCCTATTATTTAATGAATATAGGAGAAATTTATGAAATTGTTCAATATAATTAATTACCCTTAAATAGGAGATTAGGCCTTGAATATTAAATATTGACGATTTCTTTTTGCTTTATTAAATAATCACGAACACTGAAGCTTATATATATATATCAGTCACAATTTAAATTCGAAATTTTTAATCTCAATCAACTATTACTAACTAGAACTTACCTCTTTAAAAATTTTAGCCATTTAAAATTTCTTTATTTTCTCTATAAATTAATAATTGAAAGTATACTATTTTTAGTGTAAATGAAATAAAATAAGGCATTTTAATCTTAAAAATAAAACTAACTAAATATGTTCAAACCTTTTAATTTGAAATTTAATAGATATATTATTTTATTGCCATTAAGCACTTAATAAATTTGACTGTATACGAGATAGAAAAGTAAAACGAATTATTTTTAGTCAATTAAGTGACTTAACGTTTGAATGGTATATCAGTCCAATTGTCGATACTGTAGCTATCATAAAAGCCTTTGCTTTGTTTATAGACAGTAGTTTTCATCACTATTCCATTACAAACACACAATGACAGACCATTTTGGTTCTAGAGCTGCCTTTAAAAAATAGTTTAGTATTTCTAGTTTATGTTTCGTAAAGATTCCAAACAATGAATAGTTAAACCCAATACTAAAAGAGCAGCTAAAAATATTAACGATCCACAGACACTATCGTGAAGAAATATCAAATTTTTAGTTAAATTTCTATCTACTTTATAATTAAATAGATCAATTTAACTATGGAAATTAAAGTTTACTTCACAGAAAGTGTCAGTGAATGTTCATATTTAAAAAGTAAATAAGTTTTAAATATTAATTATAATTTGCATTTCATCCATAGCTTAAATACTCCCACTCAAAGCTAAATTTAAGATTTTTATAGGAATAATTTATAAATTTTTTTTTTTTACTTCTCATCATGAACATAGAAATCGGCTATGGGATTTAGACTAGGTAATACTCTTCATAGACGATTTTGATTCGATCAAGCAGTCTGCTTTAGATTTCATTGCTAAAAACAATTTATATTACTAATAAATTTTCCTGCCAAGTGGTATATCATTTAAAATATCTTCTAATCTATGTCTCTAATTATTTCTTTTAATATACTTAATCATCTTTAAGAGACATTATCATAACAACAGAAGAGTTAAAATTAATAAAGCTCTACAAATTTATAGGAATAAATCAAAATTAGACTGTTTAAGATCGTTCTCTCTTCTCCAAAAATGTCTACACAGCTAGTGCAACCAATAAATATCGAAGAACTTGAAAGCTTGGTTAAAATATTGATAATGACTGTAATAACATAATTTTTTAGAAGTTTTTACTAATCTTTTTATTAGTTGATTGCTCTGATTCAGAAAACATCCAAAATATTTTAATAGGCAAAGCAGATTTAAAACTTAAAATAAAAATAAGATTTAAAGTGATTCAAGAAAGCTTTGTTAATAAAAGGTTTATTAATAAATCAACACTCCTAAAACAGAGGAGTAATCTTTCTGTGGAAACTAGAATAAAGTAGAAGTAGAGCAAGATGGGTAAAAGCAGATGCTATCACCATCCTTTTACGACATAATTCTAAGTACGTTTAATAGTAGTTCTAAGTTATTCGAGTAAAGTTAATAAAAAAGTCCAAACTAAAATATGCAAGGATTTAATCGTCCTGAATTTTTCAACACTTGTAACAATAAATATTTTTTCTATAATTTAATTTAAAACTGACTAAATGTTAACCAGATTTAACTGTGGGAAAAAGAAGTGTATCAATAAAGTTCTAGAAATAATCTAAGTAAAAATGGAAAACTAGACAAGAGATAAAATCACAAGAAATTAAGGTACTTATCTTTAATCAGGTTCTCATTTGACAAATGCTAAACTTAATCCAATCTTATGATAACTAAGATATCCAAATCAAGAGCAAAGGGATGTACTATAGAAAAATTACATCAAGTTTTTTACTAAGATTCAAAAATGAAACAATGTCGGATAGAAAGCTCAAATACCTTAAAGATTAAAGTTCGGAGTATGGCTGAGAAAATCTCAAGCTCTAGAGATATACATTTTAACCCTAAATTGACAAGAAAAGTAATTAAATGGCATAATTGAAATAAAGTCAAAGCAAAGCTCAAGAAAGGAATTTTAGTAGTAAGACAAGAGAATCTGAAAATACTTTTAGAGAGGATAATAAGATTATGTTTATGACTATGAATGGGATCCATGAAATTTTGGAAGAATAATCTTGTTTAAATCACCAGGAATAAGTGTATTGTCTGTTAAAGAATAACTTCACAACTTAGCTTCAGTTTAGAAGGAAGAAAATTAAGCGTTTGTTGAAAGAATAAGCAAGCGGAAAATACAAAAAATACATGCAAGGCACGCCTATTAATCCTGAATAATCTTAGTCAAAATTTATGAGAGGTAAATCGACTGAGAAATCAAGAAATCATGAAGGAGGCAATCAAGCTTTTTATTATGCATATTTTACATTTTTCAATTATACTTTTATAAGACTTTATAATTTAAACCAAGCAAAAATGCTAGATCTTTAAAAAGAATTAAAGAAAGCGAAAAGAAAAAAGTACACAAATATCTGGAAAGTGTAGCTTTCTAATCTAAAATAGATAAGAGATCAGTCTACCTCATGTCTCAAAGATATATCATTAAACCAGAGGAGAGATTAATCAAATTAAAACATACCTATGAGAATGATATATCTCTAAAAAGAATAGAACTTAACAGATCAATAAAAAGAGAGTATCCTCATTAACCAAATATAAATGATTTTAGCAAAATTTTGACTGGAAATTAGAGAAGCAGAAGTAGTCAAGATCCTTTGAATAATAATTAATTTGGATGAAAACTGTGATAATGAAGTTTTATTAAAAACATTTTATGATGATGCTCAAGTAAAGAGACTCTTCCTTGAAAAGACTTTAGTTGAAGAAACTGAAAGATTTAAACTCAAATATGCATCAAAGATCTAAATCTCTTTCTAAGCATTTCTAAAAGGTAGAAAAACTCTAAATTTATAGACTAAATGAGACTAAGGTTTAAATGTATGAGAGATTATTTAATGAAAAACTTGGAACATTACTTAATAAGGAGAAGGTTAGGACAATGATGAGTAACTTAAATCAACTTCCAGATCAAGAAGAGAAAGTCCTCTTAAATCGTTGAAACTATATGCTTTATCAAAGGAACGATCTATTAAAAGAAAGCTTGATACTTAAGTGAAGAATTTAGAGATTTTTGTTGGAAAATAAAATAAATTGGAATAGTATTTTTTTAATAAAATTTTACTTAAATTCATAATTAAGAGCTTGATAAAGAAATCAAGGAAGCTAAGTTAATATCAGATATTTCAAATGTGCTCGTTGATAAATTGAGAGACCAAAGAATTAAAGAACTATTTATAAATTAGACTTGGAATTTATAGGGGTAATATCTTTTGAAGCTTTGGACTTAACTGTATTAAATTAGCATGAAGAAGAATTATTAGCTGATATTTTCCTTCATATTGAATCTGAGAAGCACATTAAGTTATTATAAATGTTCTTTAAATTTACCTAGCCAAAAATATTTATATTTTCAAGCTAACTTTAGACTACTAGCAATTAAAAAGATTACTCAAGAAATAATTAAAAACTCTAAATGTCGTAAAGAAATCGTTCATCAGGTACTTCTAAGAGAGATTAAAATTTTAACTCAAACTTTAATCATTAAAAGTATGTATATAAAATATTTTTATTTAATCATATATTTTTTTACTAAATATATATAATATAAATATTATTCTATTATAGCCATTAATAAATGCAAAAACCAAAAATATTGCTAAATCTGTTCGATCTACAAGAAATTGTGCAAGAGGAGAAAGCGAAAAATAGGTCTATAAATTTTTGAATTAAGAGCATGAATAAAGAGAGAATAGAAAGAAGTAATTTAATGAAAATTATTTTTTTAATTCTAGATCTTAAGATCTAGAATTTCTGAATAAATTAACCATTTAAATTATTTATCTTTTGAAATTTATAATATAAGTAAAAGATCATGTAGAAATAAGCTGAAGAAGTTTAAGAGTGCACATTTAATTAAAAAACTAATAAAGTTCAGAATAGTTTAGGTTTCTACTCAAAGTTCATAAATGTTTGTAAATGATTAAAGAATAATTCTCATATGTAAATTATAATATTAATTGATTAATTTTACAAATTAAAACTTAAAACCTATAATTTTTTAAAATATTTAACTTAATTTAGATTTCTTTTATAAATATCATTTAAAAATCTAATTAAAATATGTAAACTGCTTAAATGTAGATCAGGTAATTCAACGAATATATAAAATATAATTTTAAAATGCTGCATAAATTCTCTCAATAAATTTCAGCAGCAATCTGTTTTAAAAACCTAAGAGTTTGAACAAAGAAAATAGAGAAAAATATTCAGCACTAAAACTCGTAACCTTTGTAAGTCTGCTAAGATATATATATATATATATAAAGTTGTAAATTCAAAGAGCACTCAAAGAGGGGAAAAAACTAAAATTAGTAATCTTAATAATTTAATGGTAATCATGGATGAAGTCAAAAAAACCACTTCTCATCATTAATTTTATCAAAATTTATTATTACTAAATAAATACTGTAACAACGATATTTATAACATAATTTATTTGATATATGTGATTTACATAAAATTTCATATTTATTTCTATTAACTTTTTGAATAAATTAAAAAATCAGATAAAACATTATTGCCTCTATTTATTAAAGACTAATGTATTTTAATTTCAAAAAAATAAATAGGAGCTTATAACTATTATATAGAAAAAATTATTAAGACTAATTCTTAGTTTATAAATTAATGAGAGGAGAAAGAATCACTAAATGATTGAGTAAATTATCTAGATAGAGACCAAAGATCAGAGTTCAATAGCTTAATCTCTTTATTTTTTTTCCAATATTTTTGTTGATGGAAAAGCAATATTTGCTTTTATCAATAATCAATAAACATAAAAAATGTTTAATCATCTCATTTGTAGGGTCAACATTATTTCTTTTTAACACCACTCTATTCCATTAGAAGAAGTTAAAACCCCATAGATCAAATAAGAACGGAAGATTGGAGTTGAGAACAATTAAATTAAGACTTAAATATTATTGGCGTATAATTATAATGTTTGGGCTAATTATTAAAAATATTGGCTCGATTAATTGTCCTTATAAAATAATCCAAACAGTGTGTGTAAATTTGATTTTACCCTAATTATAATTATATTAGCCAATAATAATTAAATTTTAATATAATTGTTCTTAACTCCAATACTCCATTCTTAATTGATCAATGGGGTTTTACAATAACCTTGACAAACAAAATATTGAACAATCTTCAAAAAATAATAGATCCACTAATAAAAGGTAATCTTAATGAATTTTTATTATTTTTTTAAAATAGCAAAGTGGCATAATTAAACAACTTTAAATAAATTTTAATTTATAATAAGTTTAAATTTATTGAAGCTTTTATTGTTTAATTATTTAGGTATTTACTTAAATTTTTGAAAATAATTTTGGTTATAATATTTAAGTCTGACATGATACGATTGCAAATTGTATTTTGATATTAAAAATTCATTTTAAGACCGATTTTCTAATTTAAAAAATGCAGAAATATTAATATTATCAAGCTGGCTTAAGCTTTTTGCGGTATACCTAGTAATCATCTTACTTTAATGGCAATTAAACTTTATCATCAAATAAAGTCTCAACGAAATCTAGACAAATTTTAATTCCTACTTAATTATTTTAGTAATCATTGAGATCTCTATTAGTTATCTACTCTTTTTATTATATATATATATTCAAATCTAAACTAAAGATAGATTCAAACTTAAATTCTAACTACTAAAGCTATGAAATAGCTAAAACTTTGCAAATTAAAAAATCATTCTCACTTTCCTCATTAAAATAAAGTGAAGAAGAGCTCAATTCCAATAATTTACAATCTAAGATGTAAGAGAAACCTACCAAAAATAATATATTTCTTAAAAATAGCAATCAAAATGTTTAAATTGCCTCTTCAATATTATTGAAGAAAAAGAGTAAATTTGAGAAAAATTATTAGTAAAATATTGACTCCTAGCAAGGATATTAAATTATTAGGTACAATTAAATTTAAGGTAATTAACAATTATTTTAGCTATTAAGTAAAAATGTTGAAATAAACATTATTATTTCAAGTTTTAGCAAAAAACAAAATTATTAATTTAGGCAAAGAGAGTCCGGTATTAAATTTAGATTTTATAATATCACATCTTAATATTTAGAAATATAAATTAATGTTAATTTTAAAATTCAATAAAAAAAGATACAAATTAAAATAAATGGAAAAAACACATTAGAAAATCTCTTTTAGATACTATTATTTTATAAAAACTTTAGCCATTAATAAATTAGAATTTGACATAGAAATAGATTAACTATTAATTTATTTCATTACTCTATTGATTTATAAAAAGCAATATTAGAGGTTAATTAAAATACAAATATAGCTCTGACAAAACTTAAAGCAATTAAAATTATTATATTTTCTAGAATCATATTTATATATAAAATAAATAACAATTTCAACTCCATTCTTTAACAAAAAATGAATATTAAAAAGATTCAATTATAAGAAGTTAAAACGCTCAAATAAATAGTAATTTCCCGCAAAATTCTTGCTCAAAGTAATTGTTTAAGGAAAATTTAAATTTATGAAGAAATTTCATCTATGAATAATCTGATAAGGAAGATATGTAAGAGCTAAACTTATTGTTATTGCTCAAAAAGAAAATTTTTTAAGGAAATAAAATTAATTAAAAATTATTATTATTATATTTAAGTAGCAGTTAAACTTTGCCTAGTATGAAGCTTGGGTTCATTCGAAAGAGAGTTTAAAATTGTTTTAACTTTAATATTGGGGTACTATTTTATTTCATACATGAAGCGAGAAAACTCAATATTAATTTGATATATAGTTCATTTTTATTTAGAGTCATTAAATTAAAATAGAATGAAGAGTGAAATAAAATAGTTCCGCTTTATATATTACAGTTAATTATTTATGAATTCTGTATTGAATGAGACAAAAATGAAAAGGTAAAATTTTTGAATAAAATAGAGAAATTCAAAATTCATATGAATACACTAATTAAACGATTGCAAAGGATATAAGCAGGAATTAATGTATTAATATTTATAAAATCCCGTATTAATAGAAACTCATGGGTGTTGTAGTCAATTGCTCACTTAGGTAACAATTGCTCACTGTGCATGTCAATTGCTCACTCCAGTAACAATTGCTCACTCCCGTAACAATTGCTCACTTCAGTAACAATTGCTCACTCCCGTAACAATTGCTCACTGTATAATATATTTACAATCTTTATTTGCGAGAGCTGGGAAAATATATATAACAAAGCAGGGTCTTAGGGGTGCAGCCCCTAACGGGGTCACAAGGGGCAGAGCCCCTTTTAATCGCAATGCGATAAAAAGTAATTGCAGGGGTCTCGGGGGCGGCAGCCGTTAGTGGGAGGGGGTTTCGGAGGAGGGCAAAGCTTTCCTCCGAAAAACCCATTTGACCATTTATGTAAGAAAAATGATGGATTATGTGTAAAATTTAATCGTTAAAATATTCATATATTGTTTATGTTAAATATGTGTTATATATATTATTAACGGTCATATGAATTTTAAAATTAAGCTAAATTTCTTCTCCATAGAGCTTCAAATAATTTTGGTCCTATTAATTATGGGCTGCCTGGTAATGTATTATACACATGCTTGATATGATACTTCAGAACTGCCCAGAGCCCCTCTATTTAATTACTATGTTCCATTGTTCTTTATATACCGTTTTAAGATTAATGAATATGTCTCTTATGTTGAATTTCTAGTTCTTCCCAATTTATTCCTAAATAACTTGACCAACCGTCTGTATGGACAATACTGTGTCTCTCGACATTTTATGCTATTAATGCTTCTAATGTTTATGTTGTCCTATTTTGGACATTGAATATTTTACATCTTTAACTACCTTCTTCAATTAAACCTACGATCCAAATTTATCTATCATAAATTGTATCTTCTGGAAAACTGTACTTTAGAGATCTATGAGTCCAAAGTGACTCGTCTACTTGGACATTGTTTTTCATATGAAACTTTGCTATTCTATAAGCATCTTTTCTTTTATGATGCTTTTTAATCTTTGATATATTTAGCTAATTGATTATCTTGTGTCCTTAATTAATGATTATCTTAAAGGTACTTGACTGCTTCCGATATATTTACGCCAGAAGGAAAAAGATTGAATATAACTTCGTCAAAGGTTTTTAATAACATATTTGAGGGACAGTATAATTAAAGACCTTATCTTATTGATTATCTTGACCTGCACTTATATATATATATATCACATTCATAAAGTAGACTTTCTAAACTATGATTTTGATGATAGAATTTAATAGACATCTATGCTTAGCAATGACGGCATTAAAGATTTGTCTTAATAATACCCAAGTCATTAAAGCGTTTATGTACTTATTAAGTTTCTGTTTAATATTGTGTTTACTTAACTTATGAAAAAAAAGATTCCATTTTAATATTATATTTTAACGATTAAAATTTTACACATTAAATCCATCATTTTTCTTACATAAATGGTCAAATGGGTTTTTCGGGGGAGGGCTTTGCCCTCTTCCGAAACCCCCTCCCACTAGGAGCTGACGCCCCCTAAACCCCTGCAATTACTTTTTATCGCATTGCGATTACAAGGGGCTCTGCCCCTTGTGACCCCGTTAGGGGCTGCACCCCTAAGACCCTGCTTTGTAATATATTTTCCCAGCACTCGCAACTAAAGATTGTAAATATATTATAAAGTGAGCAATTGTTACGGGAGTGAGCAATTGTTACTGGAGTGAGCAATTGTTACGTGAGTGAGCAATTGTTACTGGAGTGAGCAATTGACATGCACAGAGCAATTGTTACCTCAGTGAGCAATTGACTACAACACCCAAACTCATTTTCTTGACCAGATTTGGTGGTCTGTTTTAGTTAGAACCTACTTTATTGTTTGATCTTGCTTTTAAGTTCTTCTATCGTTTAATATTCACTGGGCAGCCCATCTATTTTCAAAGATAGTCTTTTCCTATTGCATTGATTCAGACTAAAGTGGAACCCCCATAAGTTACATAAGCCATGAGCCCTCAAATTTCACACTTGTGGTCTATGCTGCTAGGAAAGTCATCAATGCTGTTTACAATTTATTTCAATGGCAAGACCATTATTCAGAGTGTGAATGCCTTTAACCATGTCCTTGCCCTTATTAAGTCTTAATTTCTTAATTAAGTTAATTAATTATTCTTAATTATTTCAAATAGTTTTGGCTTTTCTTAACGACCCTGTATTTATTTATATTAAATGAATTCTTGCATAATGGCCAAAGGAATTTATCAGTTTGCTAGTAATAGAGATGTGTGGAATATCTCAGAAAGCGACAATCATTATTTTGGTAGAAAAAGTGAAGATTAAGTAGTTTTTGCCTTCTTTGTGCTAATTTGCCTAGAAATTAATTAAGAATCAATTAAGTTTAATTATAAATATTAAGTAATTTTAAATTAAGATATTAAAGCCGCCAACTTTAAATTTCCTCCTTTCTAATGTCAAACAAAAAATCTGAAAGAGCATCCCAAGACTCCCTAAAAGAAGTTAAATCTGTCTCACTTAAAGTGATTTAAACTCTTCTCCATTTATCGAACGAACAATCTTAAGTAAACACACCTGCTTTTTAGATAGGTTCACAAGATGAAAAATTTAACCTACTCGCAAACAATAAAAGAGGACGCACGCCTTAATACGAAGGTGCAGAATATCCAGAGCTTATAGACAAAGCCAAGCTTCTTCTACCCCATACAAACTACAACATTGAACAACTTCTTGGCCTTGAAGAATTCAGGAAACTCAGAAATTCCAGTGACTTGCCAAGGTTTATAAGTAAGTATGTGTTGAATAAGACTGCAAAAGGACACTGTAAATCAATGAAAGCTAAATCGTTAAAAAGTTTTGACTGCACTTAAACTTAAAAAATACTTGCCGATTACAGTCAAATGGGCTCATATCCTCATCGATAAAACGCAAGCTAGAACGACGTGCTTGGTAATCCGAAATCACAGACTCCCTAGGCCAATTATGGAACTAAGATTCAGTCGAAGATCACTTCGAATTATTTGAGAGAGTTTATGCTTCTCTAGGCTAAAGAGAGATACTAGTTCTTAGAGACAATTAGCCTAAGGAATAGCTAGAGCTTGCTTTAATTTTTGATAAATTAAAAGACAACCTGCTCATCAAACTTCTATGATGGGATGTTTGGATTCATTCACGAATTAATTGTGAATTCTAAGGTGGATATGTAAATTCAGACACGACTCTATGTATAATCCCTTTTATTCTACAAAAATGAAATAATCCCAATCGATGAAGAGCTTTTAAATAATGCGATGAATTTGCTAGCTTAAAGGCCAAATTCAGAGTAGACTCTTGGTCTAGGCTATTACATTTTCATCAATGAAATCGAAGCCTTTGCTACCCTACAAGAAGAGTTGGTCTTATTAGATAGAAAGAACATTGGTATAATCCCTTTGATGTGATTTACTTTCACCTCTTTCAAGATAGACCCTTATGTCATTAGATAACTACCTTATACTTTGTAATGCCTCAACAAACCTATTATTCAAATTCTGAAGCAAGAACATGGCCTTAGACTTATTCGTGATATCCCTATCAAAGTAGTTGGTGATTTTGTATAGATCAGTGCCCTGAGTCAAGCGTAAAGTTGTACAGATCTTGACAAGCTGATTTCCCAAATTAGCGATATTTTCGTTAAAGAATGGGACTATCTGTACCAATCAGATTTTTCACTGCTTATTGCTTAGTTTTCGGTTGAGCTAAAAAAACGAAATTTAAGGTGGATAAGTAAGTTCCAGGAAATCCTCGAGGTGATAGATTAAGTGACATTTATTCAACTCGAAAAAGGCATTTCGAACAGACCGGATGTTGTGTTTGATTTAATAAATGGCAACACAAATTCCTTGAAAGCAATACTAAAGAACCCCAAGATTCAAAACCCCAAAACCCCTTAGTGAGGTTTATAATTGCTTTGATTTGTAGGGTATAGTTGGGGTCTTATTGGGGTTATAGAGAAAACGCAGGTTTTATTTTAATTTAATGAATATTTATTGATTATTAGGTTAATTAATTCAAACAAATTTTTTCTGCTTGTCTTTGTTATATCTCTTGAATCTTGCTCTTTCTCTAGTGTTTAAAGTATACTCTCTAATGATTGTGAGGATATTGGGGAGTTCTCACAATTATCATATCTACTATACTTTTAATTTCTTAGCATACATCTTCTTACTTTATATGCTTCTAAGCTAAACTAATTGATTGTTTTTCATGCTTAGTACCAAAGTAAGACATGTTTTCCATGTCACTTTCTAATATGATAGCAGCAACTGCCCATACATCCCACTAAACTGAGCCATTTGTCCACTTCTCTCTGATTGGGAAGTTTCCTGGTGTTTTAAGGACCTTTGCTAATGTTACAATCTCTTATCTTAAGGCTCTATTGAAATGGATAACTACAACTTCTAAAGGACAGAGGTTGAGCATCACATTTTCAGGCTTTAGATCTCTATGAACATATCCAAGTTCATGCAACTCCTAGACACCCTTAATCATATCTGAAAGTATATCATCAAGTCATCCGGATATCTGTTTTGATATAGATGGTCTCTTAGAGTCATTTCATATTTCTTAAGCCTTAGTGCGATGAACCCAAAGCCTTAAATAACACCGTCTAGCTTAAGTAAGTTCTTGCAATCTCTTTTTAAGCTTCTCTAAGAACGATATATTCGTTAGCAAACTCATTCTAATACTGTTCATTCTTAATGAGATAGCTGAAAGGATATTCCTTGTATGCAAACTCGTCGACTACTATAAGTTTTGCTTTGCTAGGCACGTTTATATTCAAGTAGTTTTCTATTAAGCTGCTAAGATCAACAGCATTTAATGCAGGATTATACATAGCTCTCTCTTAGAAGCTTGCTAAAAATGTATTGCCTGCAGGTTGATTCACTGACTCATATCGTTTCTGCATCTTGAGCTTTTCTTACTACTCTCTTAAAGATTCAAGAGTTTTAGACTTTCTCTTGGCAGGTATAAGTTTTTAAGTCTCTTAATTTTACATTAAAAACTCGCTTAAATGATGCTTTTGCATGTGTCTTTTAACCTTAGCTGAGTGAGTGTAAGACTTCATGCAAGTCGTGCATTAATACCTGCCATCCACCTTATCATGCTTTAAATAAATCTTCGCTTTGCCAGAATGTATTTCTTTAATATGCCTCTTCAAGCTCTACTCAGTTGAGAAGAAGTTTTAACAATCATTGCATTCAACGTGTTTTTATTTTTCAATTGGTTGCTGTTCTTTTAGCTCCTTAACATATTCAATTTATGTTTATAGTCCTATCTCTGTTCTCCCTTCTAGTTAGATCCTTCAATTTTGAAGACCTCTGCTTCAAACTCAAGAGCTCTTAACTCTACTTCCCTCTCAATATAAATATCTTCTTGCTTTTTAGTGGTGCCAAAGTTTAGCTATGATTAAACATTGCCAAGAGAGATTGCTTTACGATTTAAGTTAGCCGCCATGTTTAAATTCAAATTTAAATTTGTATTATAAAGCTCTAATAACCTCTCTAGTTATAGCAATTATGTATAGGAGTTGGCACTGCAGCACTAATGGTTGATATTGAAGTGTTAGAGCTCAAGTTTATACTTAGTTTATAACTATAATTTTTCTATTTTTTTGCTTAATATTTTTAATTTTGGTACTATTTTAGATAATATTCAGGTTGGTACTGGTACCAATAGGTTTTTAACTATTTTGGAACTTTTCCATTAAAACCTCATTAGTTTAAAAGTAGTAAGATTGAATTTTTTGATTGAAAAGAAAATGATAAATACAGTACACAATAAATATAAATTAGGTCTTAGTATTAATTGCTAGAATTGCTTTAAATGTTCATTTTTATCATGATGATTTCAATCTCGTTCTTTGGTTTTCCTCTGTGAAATTATGAAAGAGGTTCGGCTCTGATCCATTATCCAGCTGCCAGTAATTTCCGCCATTTTATTTTGTCAATTGTCGTAATCTCGAGCACTTCTTCCTTTGATAGTGCTTTACTAGTCTTAATTCACAGGGAGGAGTCTCCATTTTATTAGGTGACATTTTAATTTTAATAATTAAAAATCAAAACCCCAAAACCCCTTAATGAGGTTTATAAGTGCTTTGATTTGTAGGGAATTTGTTAGGGGTTGGGGTTATTAATTAAATGCGAGACTAAAATTACAAGCTTTTGGGGTCTATTTATGATGAAGAGTATATAGATTAAGTGTTTAAACTGCGTTATGGAGGTGATATGTATAGTGAATAACTCAAACCAGTACTGAACTATAAGTCTATTGCACTGCTCTTAAAGCGTAGTCCCTCAGCTGTTCGTTCTCACTGCTTGAAAGCTGTGTAATTAAAGCAATAATAGCTGAATTCTTAGCCTAAGAGGAAGTCTAAGTTTCTATAGAAGCTTTTTTGACTATCTTATTAATGAAAAAACTTTGAAGTATTGGCACTTCTCTCTCGACTAACGAGCTATTATGTTTCATCGCCAGTTCCCTGAGTTGAAGATCTCTGCATAGTCTGTTGGAAACATTTATAAACGAAACGGTATCTCTTACAAAGGTGTGAATCGTATCAAGAGAGTAGTTGATTTCACTCTGCCATTTTACAACAACAACTTAAATTATATTTATAATTAAATGGAGAGAGCCTAATAGAATAATATTAAGTTTATTCATGCTGACGAGGCTGTGTTTACATTCAATACTTTCATCTAGAAGTCTTGGTATAAAGGCATAGTAATATAGAAGTATATGATTAGAAAGTCAAGGTATAAACAATGGCAATTCTTGGAGGTATTAGCGAGGATGGTGGTTTAGAAACTTATGTTATTCATCCTCGCTTTATTAACAGAGCAGTATATTAAGTTCTTAGAGCAGCTGAGAGAGAAGTACCCTAAAAAAGAGATTATACTATTCGTTGATAATCTTTCTGTTCATAAGACTAAAGATACAAGGAAGAGTTATGAACAACTTAGAATAACGCCAGTGTTCAATGTACCGTACAGTCCATAGTTTAATGGAATTGAGTTCTACTGGAGTAATTTAAAAGGTCATTACAAGAAACTGCTGCTATACCATCTAATGCATGACCTACCTATCGATACAGTAGACTTTATTAAAAGCTCAGCGAAGAGAGATATAATAAATTGGTTTAAAAGTGTGCTAAAGAAGGGAGAGTGAATGTATATAAATAAGTTTTGTAGTTAAGTTAATGAATATATAAGTCACATTTAAAACTCTTTAGAGGGAGCTTGTTTCTCTTTCTTTTCTTCTACTTCTTGCTTCCCTCCTTATAAGTTTCTTCTTTTGCTGCCAGCTCCAGCATCTATGTTCATTGACTCTGGAGGCTAAATATTTGAATAAAGTCTCTTGCTAACTTCATACTTTGTCTGGGACTTTCGCTCTCTGTGAAGCTTTCTCTATTCCTTCATCAAGAAGTATCCAGTCCCAAATTTTTCTAAAGAGTTAAGCTACAAATTTTACTTGAAATATAAGGGTGCTTCAGCAGCTCTGATAGCCAGCTCTCACTTATCTTGATCCCTTGTCTGTCCTTATCTTCTGAAGAGATGCTGTACCTTTTCTTATGAGATTCTTGAATAATTCCTTTCAAGTAATCGCCTTTAATTGTTGCAAGTATGCCAAAGAAATAGTTTCTTTCAGGCAGTTTACTTGACAACTGTATCTTAGTAGGCAATTACAGCGAAACCTCTAGGTCGTCCATAGCATCATCATATAAGTTAGTCACTGAGATTTCTGGATAGTTTGGAATCTCTGCAAAACTTTACATCTTAAGTTTTCAATGCTTTCTTCTCTTCGCAGAGTATCGCCCTTAGAAATGAATGGTACCTTCCATCGTTGGCAAGAACAAACCAACTACATAATCAAGATGAGTTACTATGAGTTCATTACCTTGCTGCACCAGGTAGCAGTGCAAATCCTCCTTGCTTTTAAATCTCTGAATTAATTCTTGTGCTTGCACTCTTTTCATTACATCATTCATTGACTCCATCTTGTTTACAGATCGAAGAAATGATATTCAAATTTAAGTTTATTGATTCAATTATATACCTCTGTAAAACTTACTATTAAATATGGGCATCCTATAGGAGGTCAACCTTTTATAAGGATATAGAGAAGGTTTTGAGAACTGGTTTCAAACTTGAGAGATTGATATCAATTTCTACTGTTATAGTTCCATATTTTTTAATTTAAATGTACGTGCTTAATTAGGAGCAGCTCCTAAAATGCTAGTATCTTATTAGGAGCATTAATTAAAGCTAGTACTTCATTAGGAGCACCCTAATTTTAATCATAAAATCACAAAATACCTCCTAAAGCAGTACGTACTTAATTAGGTGCACCTCCTAAATCGTACGTACTATAATCAACTTATTATTGAAAGTAAAAATGGTTACTTCCTCACCAATATTTAGAGCTGAATCGTCTCTTAACAGTCATAATTCTTCTCTAATACTATAAGAACTTTCCTTGAAACTTATAGGCTTGCAATGCTCTCATATAAGCTCTCAGTTATAGAGGCAGTTTTATAATTTTAAATTCAAATTTAAATATGAGCGCTAACATTTTAAGGAAAACAATAGCACTTTATCAAACTAAACGAGACTTACCTTTGGCAGCAATAAAAAGTGTGATAGCTGTGAGATGAATTCATATAAAGAACTACCAGAGCTATCACTTGAGGTCTCTGTTATTAAAATAGAAATTAATAATAGAAAATAAATGGCAAACAAGTGTGTGGGAGAAGAGAGGAGGAGAAAGTTAGAAATGAAATTTCAATGTAAGCAGAGGAAGTTGAAGTATATTTTTGTGAGAAGTGTGAAAGAAACTTCACTCATAAATCTAGCTGGTACAGGCATATGAAGGTCCATAAGGAAGCTAAGCTTACTGTATACTTAAAGCATGATAAAATTGATGGAAAGTATGATTGCTGTGAGTGCCATAAGCAGTACTCTCATACAAGAGACTTAAAGAAGCATCTTTTAAAAGCTCACAAGAAAGAAATAGAAGTTGAAAAGATTAAGACACTCAACTGAAGTTGCTCAACAAAGAAAAGCAAGGAAGCCTCTTTAAGTTGCTGAGCTTTAACAGGCAAGCGAATCAGAGTATGTGAGGATTGCACGCAACCTCTTAGCATCAGAGGTCACTAAAATCATGATTTAAATATAATACAAGAAAATTCCAGTACTTGCATAGATTGATTTTTAGATACTTCTCTCTAAAGCTACCTAATTCTAGAGGACTCCTATGACAAGAAAGTTATTAAGGATCATCAGTATGCTTACAAGGTATATCCTTTCAACTATCTCCTTAGTGATGATAAATATTAAATGGAGTTTACTAATGAATATTAAGTACTCACTCAGGCTAGGTTTAAAGAGTGCAAATACTTAATAAAGCTAGATGCTGTTCTCCTAGCCAAAGATCATGGAGCTTTCAGACTACCACTCTTTGAAATGACACTCAGAGATTTCATAACTGATCAAAGAAATCATAGATAGCTTGCATTAATATCAACCTAAGCTATACAAGGTATCAAAGAGCTTCATAAGTTAAGCTTTGTTTACAGAGATCTCAAGCCTGAGAATATAATGTTGAACTTTTCACCAGTAACAGTAACAATATTGATTTCAACAGAGCCTTAAGAGTGGAAGTATCAAGGCTTGGAAGTGTAATGGGAACTCCAGGATATTATCCGGAAAGAGAAGACTGGAGAGATGGAGACTAACAGTGGGATGTGTGGGCTTTAGCGGCAATAATAATAGAGTGTGATATGCCTCGCAACGATTACTACTCTACGAGGTGCGAGAAGGATGCAAGGCAAAGAATAAAGCAATTTATTGAAAACAAGAGTGTTTTAATCAATGAAGCAAATGGCAGAGTCAATAATAATAAAACCAAACTCAAGATCAGACATATCAATAGAGTAGATAGAGTTGTTGTTAAGTAAGATAAACTTCAGACCACTCCCACATGATCCAAAAGTGCATTTTGAGTGATTAAATTAAATACATTTACTATAAATTTCACATTAAAACCTATTAATAACCCCAACCCCTAACAAATTCCCTACAAATCAAAGCACTTATAAACCTCATTAAGGGGTTTTGGGGTTTTGAATAGGCATTGTCTTAATTAATAAGAATAAGTTTAAAATTAATTAAGACTTCTCTATTAATAAATTATTATAGATTAAAACGATCAGTTAAAACTTTAATCATTAATCATTAAAACTTAAAAAGTTTTAAAATGCCTATTTTTAATTATTAAAATCACAAATCTATTAAAATGTCACCTAATAAAATGGAGACTCCTCCATGTGAATTAAGACTAGTAAAGCACTATCAAAGTGAGAAGTGCTCGAGATTACGACAATTGGCAAAATAAATTGGCGGAAATTACTGGCAGCTGGATGATGGATCAGAGCCGAACCTCTTTCATTATTTCACAGATGAAACCAAAGAACCAGATTGAAATCATCATGATAAAAATGAGCATTTAAAGCAATTCTTGCTATTAATACTAAGACCTAATTTATATTTTATTGTGTACTGTATTTATCATTTTCTTTTTAATCAAAAAATTCAATCTTTCTAATTAAGTTTTGGTACTATTGAATTGGTTCCAATTGAAATTAAACCGAATAAGTACCAGTACTAATCATAAGAATTATTTACTGTAAAAATTGAGAATTATTATATAAAAATACATAAAATAAAAATGAATTAATTCAAATAAAGTAACATTGATGATTAATGCAGGGCCCAAATACTTATACTCTGATACAATAATTA